>JAJEKV010000624.1:0-131300 GCA_021234155.1 Isoetes taiwanensis | reverse complement strand
AGTAAAAGATATTATTCTACCTCCAATTGAAGAATAGGCCAATGTGTTCAAGACAAAACCCAGCGATTCCATGATATTGATATATGTCAAGTAGTTGTTTTTATTATGCAATGGTTTTTTGTGATCACATCGTTTCGGCTGCTCTCATGATATATTTGAACCCCAATAAAAGATCAATTGTTTTCCGCCCCCTATTGCAATCACTTTTGTTGATATGTTTTCAGCCAAGTTGGTTAATCGGAAGAAATCAAGATAAAAATTATGGGCATTATCAATTCTTGTAAAAGTTTAAAATCGATTAAATTGACACGTACGGGTTGTTTTTGAAGATTTGAAAAAACCTACCAACTACACCACAAAACCATTCGTGGTTTTTCAAGGATATGTTGTAGATTTTCTTATGGGGCCGAAAATTTATGTCAAGAGTATTAGTTGTTTTTTTTGCAAAGAATGTGGGTTTCTTAAGGAAAAAACTGCGTAGTTTCTTTTTTAAGGATGTGTTTTTTCTTAATTTTCTGTGTGGTTTCTTATGGTAATCCAACCGATGGTTTTTAAGGTTTTGTTTTTTAAAGTATTTTTTTTTTAGGTGTGGTTTTTTATGGTTTTCTAAGAATCCATGTAACCAAGTTGTATCATGCCATTACAAATTGACACACTTCAGTGGCATTTAGCTTCATACATGTGTGTGTGTGAGCTTCTAGAGCTTGAAACTTGAAGACATTGTTTGGCAACTTGTGGAAGACACATTGATATGAAGAACCGTGAGATGGACAATTGGCATCATATAGGCATTTCTTGAAGGACTCAAACATGCCACACCTACTATAACATGCCAAGGTGGCTTAACATACCCGCTGTGGCTCAAACATGCCACGTGGACTCCAATATGCCACCTAGGCTCCAACATGCCAAGGTGGCTCAATCATGCCATGGGCTCAACAAATGCCAACTAGGCTCCAACCAGAGGAGGCTCAAACATGCCACCTAGGCTCCAACATACACCTCAAACATGCGTGGGCTCCAACATGCCACCTAGGGCTCCAACATGCCAAGGTGGCTCAAACATGCCACATGGGCTCCAACATGCCAAGGTGGCTCACAACATGCCACCTAGGCTCCAACATGCCAATTCCAAAATGCCACCTAGGCTCTAACATGCCAAGGTGGCTCAAACATAAACACGGCTCCAATATGCCACTTAGACGTCAAGAGTGGCTCAAGAACATACAACACGGCTCCAACATGCCACCTAGGCTCCAACATGCCAAGGTGGCTCAAACATGCCAGGTGCTCCAACATGCCACCCTGGGGTCCAACGTACCAATGGCTCAAACATGCCACCTAGGCTCAACATGCCACCTAGGCTCAAACATGCCAAGGTGGCTCAAACATGCCATCAAGGCTCCAACATGCCAAGGTGACTCAAACATGCCACCTAGGGTGCATATGCCAAGGTGGCTCAAACATGCCATTCTGGCTCCAACATGCCAAGGTGGCTCACAACATTACACCTAGGGCTCCAACATGCCAAAGATCCAAAATGCCACCTTACATGCCAAGGTTCAAACATGCCATTCCAATATGCCACCTAGGCTCCAACATGCCAAAAAGGTTTTGGCTCAAACATAACGTGGGCTCCAACATGCCTTCTAGGCTCTCCAATCATACATGCCACCTAGGCTAAACATGCCAAGGTGGCTCAAACATGCCATATGTGCTTCAACATGCCACCTAGGCTCCAACATGCCATCTAGGCAACATGCCACCTAGGCTCCAACATGCCGCAATTATGGGTCCAACATGCAAGGTGGCTCAAAAAACACCAAGGTGGCTCAAACATGCCACACGCCCTGGGCAACATGCCACCTAGGCTCCAACATGCCAAGGTGGCTCAAACACGCCAAGGTGGTCCAACATGTCAAGGTGGCTCAAACATGCCACACATCCACACTGTCAACATGCCACCTAGGCTCAAACATGCCAAGGTGGCTCAAACATGCTTTCAAAGCCCAAGATGCCACCTAGACTCCAACATGCCACTAATTAAACAAACAGCCACAAACATGCCATATCCAACATGCCAAGGTGGCTCCAAAGCACATTATTCACATCATACCACCCAGGCTCAAACATGTGAAGAGCCTGGGTACCAATGTTCAAGGCATAAGCCCAAAGGCAATTCCAGTACCATTTTGAAACCAAATTTTTGAACGCTGGGCTCATGATATATGTCAAGCCCAGGGTGCACGTTGGAGGCAATTGTTTTACTTATGTTGAGCCCAGGGGCAAATCTTTGGCCTGGCAATTCAGAGTTTAGGTGGCATATCAAGCCACCCTGAGCATGTTGGAGCAAGGTGGAACTCCTGGAGCCGCCTTGGCATGTTGGGCCTAAAATGTTGGGGCCAAAACATGTTGGAATTGGCATGTTTGATTGGCAAGTACAAACCTGGTAAAGAATTGGCATGTTGAAAAGTAATTGTTTGAGCCACCTTCTGAAATTTTGAGCCAATACCTTGGCATTTTAAAAGGTGGTGGCATCCAGATGGATGTTGGGCCACCTGGCATGTTGGAGCTTAGGTGGCATGTTTGAGCCGCCTTTGGCATGTTAAAGCCTGTGGGTGGCATTTGGGGCCATTTGGCATGTTGGAGCCTATTGGCATGTTTGGAGCCACAAATGTTGGGCTGTATGTTGGCGAACCACCGGGCCGCCATGTCCCAAACATTGCCACACCACCCCATGAAAAATATTGTTGTAATTCATTGTTGGTCGGCCTTCCTTACTTGGCATGACATGTCACCTAATTGGAGTGCCACATCATCATATTCCATGTCAACTTGAAGCAAGTCTTTACTTTTTGAATAAAAGTCACAGAGACAAGTGATTCAAATCTTTTGCTTGCATTGGTTTGACCGAGCTCATCGGTGAAGCCTCGTTTTGCAAACCCGGTGAGTCCGGGATGTATTTGTACATTTTCGTATTTATTGTTTATATTTGACAATTCAATGGTTTTATAATCCAATAGTTAAACTTTAAAATTTCAAAAGGTATCACTTAATAACTTATGACTAACCACGTGATGCACATTGTGTAGGATATTAAGAGAAATTCTTCAATTGTCACAAAGCAATGGTCTAGCAAGATTATCAAATTCAACAATGTACTTCAAAAACAACTAGTAATCTTAGTGGAAAGCCATTATGGTCTCTAATTTCCACTAGATTGCACCATCTACTCTTTGCTATTATGCAATCACAAAACAATACCAATATTCCAAGGACACAATTAATGTAATTGTCAATAATTCCATTCAACCATTATATTATTAGAAGCAAACGATATTGTTCATCAATCCTATTATATGCTCGGGTTCATTTCAAATCCGATATGGTCGCGCATGAAATCATCTCCATCGCCCTACACCGTTATTTCATTTTGTTCTCCATACTTGTAGTGCCCAATCCCGGCCAATTAAGGCCTTTCCAACTGGTTTCAACTTGATCGACAATATCCCACAGCCTTGATGTAGAAATCAGGCAGCCTTGACAATATCCACATTCATTTTCATCGAGCACATAAAGCACATATATACATAAAGCACTCATTTTGCTTGCATCTCTAACGCTCAATGTCTGAATCTTCAACCTCGTAAGACCCAAAACAACCCTCCGCCATGCTTCTCATAGGTTGTTCTTGTAGGTTTAATATATTCACCGCATTACTTCTCATGAATATAAGATGCATATAATATAACCTTGATCCAATTTGCCCATTTGCTTCTCATGGATATTTGTCCGACTTATTAAGTCGAAATCTCATCACTCCTCCTTCACATATAAGTCTGTCTACTACATTCAATTACGTCTTAAAAGCAAGCATACTTATTCTCCGATAAGGCTTTTGTAAAAATGTGACTTTGAACATACTCCATGTTTATTAGCCTTTTCTCGGTAGGTCTCGTATGAAGTGCATGCTCAATTCAATGTGTTTGGTCCCGTCATGATGGACAAGGTTTTTCACAATTGCTGTCATGACTTTGGCATTATCAGATCCGGATGTTTGTAGGATCCATTTGTTCACATTGCAATTCATTTAGTAACCTTCTTAGCCACACTATCTCTTTGGCAACTAATGCAAAGCAATATTCAAACCTGGCGAACTCATAACCAACTGATTGCTTTTGCATCTCCGTGAAAACCCTCCTCCAAAGAATATAGCATATCCCGAGATCTCTTGTATGCAGATCTCCTCCCCAATCGCATCACTATAGCATCCTCATGGTTAGATCTTGAACTAAAGCAAATACCATGCCCTTGAGTCCCTTTTAGATATTTCAAAACTTTATTTGGTTGCCTCCCAATGTTTTTCTTGTTGCATTGTGATTTCTTAGCTGGAGGATGTTGAATAAGCAATATCAGCCGGTAAGTATTATTAGCCAAATAAAGCAAACACCCAATTAGAGCCCTATAAGGAATATTCTCCATTTGAGCAATGTCTTCTTGGAGAATCTTGTACTTGATTAATTTATGTCCCGAGTCATTGGTATTTTTGCTGACTTTGCTTGAATTAGGTTGAATCTTTTTGAGCATATTTTCCACATGCTTGTCTTGATGTAGCCTCATTCTTTGCTCTCTATTTCTCACAACCTCTATACCTAAGAACTTTTTCTTCACCTAGATGGCCATTTGAAATCGAGATTTCAAGATGTCTTTGCATAAATTTAGAATCTTCATTGAACTAGCCATCATGATACAATCATCCACATACAATGCAACTATGCAATAATCTTCACCTTGCTTGAATCTATCTGAGGTTACCATCATTTTGCAACTTCTCAAAATTACCGTCTTGTAGAAATTGATTCATACATAGATACCATTCCTTGGTGACTAGTTGGTTCCATATCTGACCCTATTTAGTTTCCATATCATGTTTTCTCCTTTCTCATAGCCCGGTGCTTGCCTCATAAAAGCCTCCTCCTCAAGTTTTGCATTTAGAAATGTTGTTTTGACATCCATATGATGCAATTCTAAATTCGAGCATTTGCCATAGCTAATAGAATTACGATGCTTGTAAGTTTTACTATAGGTGAATAGGGTCTCATCATAATCTACGCCCTTTTTCCTCGAAAGTGTAACCTTGAGCTACTAACCTTGCTTTAAATTTCTTGCTACCATCTCCGTTTAAGCTTGATTTTGTACAACCATTTACACCCTATAATATTCGCGCTTTTGCCATCAGATTTTACAAGTTCATATGTGTTTGTATCTTCAAATGATTTAAGTTCATCATTCATGGCTGCCATCCATTCATTTTTGTCTGGACTATCTTGAACCTCTGCAATGTTCTCGTGGTATGACTTCATCCTCCGTATTGTCATTATTTGCTCATGTTCTCTCTTGCTCCAATACGCCTACTTTTACCTGTTCGGTTACGCCATAAGGTTTGTCTCCTAACTTTGCTTCTTCAAGTAATTTCTGCTTGAGTTTTCCTTTTCCCTTTTACTTTTACTTATCATGTTCCTTTTTGCATTTCTAGTTAAGTTCTTGCTCCACCTCAAAGAACCTTTTGTTCATCATGTGCTTGAGGACCTTGACTCTCCTCTTCCTCTGTATTTCTTTGGATATTCTCGCACCTCCTTCTCTCCCTTGAACAAAAAATCAATCTCCTCCTCGCTCATCCTCATTAGTATCAAATTCACACATAGGTTCTATACCTTTAGATACTATTTTTTACTCCCTTTTGTATCCTGTTTTGTATAAGACATTCTCATTGAATAAAACATCTGGCTGACCACAATGGTTTTTTTTTCAGGGATTATAAACTCTATATCCTTTAGCTTCATTGTCATAGCCAACTAAAAAGCCAATCTACGCTCTATTGTCCAATTTTTTTAGTTCTGAGGGGACATGAGTATATACTAAGCAACCATAAACCTTGTATTTCATATAGTCTACTTTCTCATTTTTGGATTCCATACAATGTTTGGTATGTTCCCATGCAATACGATGATGGAAGAAGATTCTAATTTCTATGGCGGTTTGGTAACGCTTCTACCCAAAGATAATTTGGCAGGCCACTTTCCTTTAGCATAGATCCGACAAAGATCCATAATTGTCCTATTTTTTCCTTTCAACACCCCATTTTGTTGAGGAGTACCGCATGTTAACCTGCTTTTGATTCCATGTGTGATATGTAATGTTTTAAACTTTTGCAGATAGATATTCCCCTCCGGCCTTCTTCGATACATTTTAGCTTGTGGCTTGTTTCCCTTTCCATTTTACGCCACATATTGTTTGAATGCATTTAGAGCTTGTGATTTCTTTTCAAGGAATACGCTTTTGCATTTTCTCAAATCATCGATGAATGTTATGAAGTATCTTTTGTTTCCTCTTCCTCTTACATTTAATGGACCACATAAGTCAGAGTGCACCAATTCCAGAGTTTGTTGAGTTTTAGATTCTCTCTTAGCAAAAGGCAATCTATGCAACTTTCCAAGTGCACATCCCTCACAAATTTGAACGATTTTGTTTTCACCATAATCTATAAGCCCTTGTTTGTATAGCATTGCCAATTTCTTGTAATCTGTGTGAGCTAGTCTGTTATGCCAAAGATCTATACCAACTTCTGATATGGCATTCACACCACAATGTACAAGGTTGTTTAACTCAAACAAATTGCCCACTCTCTTGGCATGAAACTTTAATTCATCTTTGAGAAAAACATTACATTGCTCAGCTTCAAATGTTACTCTATATCCCAAATCACACAATTGGTTGATTCAAAGTTAGATTTTTAATTATTGCTGGAACACACAACACATCCTCTATATTTATGATGTTTCCATTCAAGTCTTCTAGTTGCAATAATCCACTTCCTTCAATATCTTGCAAAGCACCATTGCCAACTTGAATCTTTCTTGATTTGGCAGCTGAAAATTTCTTCAACAAAAAAGCATCCTTTACTACTGATCTTTCAGCTCCAGAATCAACTATTAAATGACCAGCTTTATTAGTACATTCATTCTCATTGATAATTGCAAAACCACTTAATACCTCATCTTCATCTTCTGCTTCTGCTTTGGTTTTTGCTTCTTGTTCTTCTCGAGCAATGTATGCTCTCTCATAGCCTCGACCCCTGCCTCTACCAGATCTTCCACTGCTGGATTCTCCTCTTCCTCCTGGAAGTTCTCCATAATTTTTAGGTGTGGGACACTTGGAGGCTGCATGGCCTCCCCCCAATAGCAAATTAAATTCTTTTTGAGTTTAGGGCATTCACTCTTATAGTGCCCCCCTTCATGACAATGGTAGCAAATTAATTTTCCTCTCTTTTCAGCATTAATATCTCGGGGGTGTCCTCAATTTGACTTTGCCTTAGTACCTTCTTTTGCTCCCATTCGATTCGAGCATAACTTCTGCCTCTTCTCTACTTTTACTTGTGTTTCTAATAAACAATGACAAGGTCTCATTTTCATATGGCCCTTGAAATTTGCAACACCTGACTTCTCTCGTAGACATGGCAACCCCAAAACCCTCTAGGTCAGCAATCAAGTTGTCAAACTTGTTAAAGAATCAGATACATCTTCTTCCTCTCTAAGCTTTAGATTCCTTAGCTCGTTTTCCAATAAATCTATTTGTGAAGATGTTTTTCCTCATAATGCTTAAGAAGAAATTTCCACATCTCCCTAGGATGAGAGTTCTTAATTTTAAAATAATATAGTTGGACTTACCTTACGGGTTATGATCCCTTGGGCTTCTTTAGTTTTTGCTTGCAAGGATTTTTGCTCCTCCTCGTTACTGCTACCCTCCTCCAGGCGGCCGATTAGCTTGTTCCCCGAGCTTCGCCAGACCTGCCCCTAAGCCCCACTGCGCAAAACCACTAGCGAGTTCAACTCACCACAATCAGAGGCAACGCTTGTCAATATCTCAGAAAAATTGGCTATTTGATCAACTACCTCCCGTAGGTCCTCTACATCCAGGACATGCATTATGGCATCCTTCCATATCCAAATCCTGGGCCCCTTTGTATACATCAATGGTGTTGAGCGGACTTGCTCCAAATCACATAGACATGGCTTTGAGATGGCTCGATACCAATGTAGGATATTAAGAGAAATTCTTCAATTGTCACAAGCAATGGTCTAGCAAGATTATCAAATTCAACAATGTACTTCAAAACAACTAGTAATCTTAGTGGAAAGCCAAGTTATGGTCTCTAATTTCCACTAGATTGCACCATCTACTTTTGCTATTATGCAATCACAAAACAATACTCAATATTCCAAGGACACAATTAATGTAATTGTCAATAATTCCATTCAACCATTATATTACTGTAGCAGCTCGATATTGTTCATCAATCCTATTATATGCTCGGGTTCATTTCAAATCCGATATGGTCTGCACCCCAAATCATCTCCATACGCCCCTTCACCGTTATTTCATTTGTTCTCCATACTTGTAGTGCCCAATCCGGCGGTTAAGGCCTTTCCAATCTGGGTTTCAACTTGATCGACAATATCCCAGGCCTTCCAATGTAGAAATCAGCTGTCTTCGACAATATCCCACATTCATTTTCATCGAGCACATAAAGCACATATATACATAAAGCACTCATTTGCTTGCATCTCTAACTGTTCAATCACGAATCTTCAACTCAGAAGACCCGGTACAACCCATCACCACTTTGCTTCTCATAGGTTGTTCTTGTAGCTCTAATATATTCAAAGCCACCGCTTCTCATGAATATAAGATGCATATAATATAACCTGATCCATCGCCAATGCTTCTCATGGATATTTGTCCGACTTATTAAGCTGAAATCTCATCACATTGATGGTTCTTTTGTCAATGGCCATATCTATAGCTTAGCTTGTGCAAGAATTAGGAAGAGTGGAAGGAGGGTAGGAAACATGCTTATAGAATTGAACCTGATAGAACCGCCTATTGCGGTAAAAATCTGGCGAAAAAAGAGGATGGGAAGGGGCTTATGGGGATCTATATTCAACCGTTGAAGATAAAGCCACCATAGCCACAATGCTTCCAAAGGTAAAAAATAGAGCGTTTTGTTCTTTGATTGCGGCGATGACTATGAGTTTTGTAGTTAACAACCTTCTAAGCTCAACGAGTAGTTTTTTTTCGGTGGCTACTACCCGCTCGACCTCCCAAAACCACACCCGAAAAGTGCTCGGCATTCCCCTATACAAAAGAAAATTTGACAACACTTTGTTATTGGTCGGTAACACGGCCTTATCCAACGGTTGAGATCTAATCTTATAGGACTTGATCCAACGATTGAGATTACTTTGTTAAAGAAACACAATTATACACAATTAAGAAACACAAGTATGGGCGGGAGAACTCTATTCCGGGACCTGTACATTTGCCCTAACCCTTACGCTCCCCATTCCGTACCATAGCCATAGCGGCAAGTCGACTCCTCTCTAACTCGCATCGAAATAATCCTCCGAAAGTGACGAGGTGCAAAGGCTTGAGCCGGATTTAACTTGTTTTGGAGCGCTAGGTTCTATTTTGGCATAGTTTGAATCCGATGTATCTTTCTTCAGATGCCTCACTTGCTAATTCTTGTTTCAGATATTTTGTCGGCTGAAGGCAGGAGCTAGGTTCTATCATTTAGGGCGATCAAGTCTGAAAGTGACAAGGTGCAGCAACTTGTAGCCGGATTTAATAGCTTGGAGCAGTTTGGAGCCGGATTTAACAGCTTGCAGCACCTTGGAGCCAGATCTATCTTCTATGAGTTGAGGAGGTTCGAATCCTGAAGTTTCTGTAAGGCAGGGAGCTAGAGTCTATTTTGGCATTGTTTGAATCTGATGTATCTTTCTTTAGATGCATAACTTGCTAATTCTTGTTTCAGATATTTTTTGTAGGCGGTGAAGCATTCTTGCTCTTGATGACCAAGTCCCGCACCAAGTCCGGGCCATCTTTGAGAATCTGAGTCCAGATGTTTATAAAATCAAAATGCAGTGGCATTTCAACTAGGAGGACAATTCTCAAGAGGACTTAATATCTTAGAAGGGATGGATTCATGCCAAATTTGGCCCTAGTCAGACAGGGTAAGCAGCACGAATATGCAAGATTTTTTTAGTGCTTCTTTTTTCGCATCCCAGCAGAGTAGTGCATCTGAATGGTAAATGTGAACACGACCCTTATATGCAGCTTTTTCTTCTTTTGCAAAAAGACTTGCAATAAAACTTTGCAAAAAGACACGCATAAAACTGCTCCAAAGGTTTGGGATATCGGGAGAAGCCCAAATGACCGGTTTGTAAGTCAACCACAATTTTATGTGAAACAGATTTATTCTGGGATCCTAGATGTTTTTAGCTGTTCTTGACATGCGACATCATGCATTGTAATACGAGATACATTGAAAATACCTATTCGTGTTATTCAATAGTTTTATGGGCATGTATTTTATTATTTTCCAATGGTTCAGTAATAACAAAACTTAGAAACAAGCAATTAGATATAAGGGCACCCTTAAATTTATGCTCATTAGATAATGCCAAAGTTCATTTCGTCACTATTGCAATCATGCAATTTCTTAACTTGTGTCAACAAAAACAACCGCAATTCTTAAGTTTTGATGTGTCCTTAAACCTACACTAGAAAGAACCATGTGTATTAGTAAGAAACCAACATGTGTATTAGTAAGAAACCAACACGTGGTTTCACTACAAACAATGAAAATAACACATGGATAATTGAAGGAAAACTATGCTAAAAATTTGACATATGCATTGTTTCTAGGTGAAGACCACATCTAAAAACCATACATTGTTTTTTATTTTGGGTGAAAACCACACATAAATTTACACATTGTTTTTGTCTAAAAACCATGGGTAAAAACTACACATAAAAAGTACGCATTGTTTTTTGTCTAAAAACCACGCATGAAAACTACGTGTCTTTTGTGTGTGAAAAACTACAGTAAAAAACTACTGTTGTTTCTAGCATTTTCGGAACAAAAGTATGGGTGGTTTTTTAGTGTTGTTTTCTTGCTAAAACAATGGCAAAAAGCTACACATATGGCAGATTTTGGGGTTATAGTGAATGGTTTTGTGGTGTAGTTGGCTATCACGTCAGTCTCACACACTGAAGGTCTCCAGTTCAAATCTGGGCAAAACCAATTCAAATTTAGTTGATTCAATAATTAAGAATATGCAAATAATTCTTTCTGAAATTACTCAGTTTTAAAAGATCAATTATGGAATCCAACCAAGTTATATTGGCATTCCAGTTCCCCTATTGTGTCTAGTACAAACTGGAAAAGCTTTCCTATCTTTCCACAATATGAAAAGTGATTGATTGATATGTTTTTACGCCAAGTAAAAACCAATACCTTGTTTGAGATCGTGGAAGAAATCAAGATAATACAATTGCTTATGGGCATTATCATAAGAAATGTAAAAGTTTAAAAGCGATTAAATTGACACATTATACACAATTGTTACAGAGCTAAAAGTTTAAAAGCGATTAAATTGACACATTATACACAATTATTACATGGCTTTGCCCGGACTTGAACCGGAGACCTTCAGTGTGTTAGACTGACGTGATAACCAACTACACGACAAAACCATATTGAGTAAAGACATTATTCTACCTCAATTGAAGAATAGGCCAATGTGTTCAAGACAAAACCCAGCAATTCCAGTACCATTATGCGCCGAATTCGAGTTGCTCTCATGATATATGTCAAGAGTATTAGTTGTTTTTACTTATGCAATGGTTTTATGGTGTAGTTGTCTATCACGTCAGTCTCACACACTGAAGGTCTCCAGTTCAAATCTGGGTAAAACCAATTCAAATTAAGTTGATTCAATAATTAAGAATATGCAAATAATTATTTCTGAAATTACTCAGTTTTAAAAGATCAATTATGGAATCCAACCAAGTTATATTGGCATTCCAGTTCCCCTATTGTGTCTAGTACAAACTGGAAAAGCTTTCCTATCTTTCCACAATATGAAAAGTGATTGATTGATGTGACGTTCCCCTAAAATATACGGCATACGTACGTATAGTCACGTCACCATACATTTCTACATCCCTAGACATGTATACGACCAATGTGGGGGTAATGACTAAGTTATCTATAACTTAGCCAACCTAAGGTAAGAAGCCATTTCCACATGGCCTCACCTCATAGGCATACCACCACATAGACTCACCTATAGGAGCCAAGTGGCACTCATGTAAACCCTAACATATAAAAAGGCTAAATCCTAAACCCTAGCCACATTTGGCTCCACCAACCTCAGACCACCAGTTCACTCGAGTTCGACAAGACCGCCTCTTGACGGCCGGGTTAGGCGATTGCCGTGATGGAGAACCAAATGAGCACCACAAAACCATATTTCGTAAAAGATTTCATTATTCTAGAGCCATTCTAGAACCTATTGTTCCAATGTGAACCTAATCAATGAACCCTAATTATAGGTTAGATGTATGTGATTAGGATTAGTTGTTATTCTCTTTTATTATCAAGATTATGTTGATATGATGTTGGTTGATCTTATTTGCACCTCTTGTGTATCAAGGGGGTAGAGACCTTAGCCACTAGTAGATGATGCTCCTAGTTTAGACCCACTAGTTCCCATTATTATGCGCCGGGCCCACACGCTCACGGAGGCTATGGAATGGTCACCACACAACCCGGTCGGTGGCAAAGTGGAGGGAGGACCAAAACCAATTCAAATTTAGTTGATTCTCATAGCGGGCTAGACTCATAGTCGGTCAAATAATTCTTTCTGGGGGTTCGACACTTCCGTTTTAAAAGAGTTGCAATTATGGAATCCAACTCTTGTTTTGGGGAGTTCGATGGCATGGGCGTGTTCCCCTATCCTCTAGCTAGTGGAGCCAATCGGGAAATGCAACCCTTCCTACCTCATCCACCGGGAGATGCAAAGTGAGTCTCGATTGATACCATGGGATTTGCTCCAAGTAAAAACCGATAGCTGATTTAGCCTATCGTGGAAGAAATCAAGGGGCGGATGGAGTGGTCAACCCTAGGCATTATCATAAGAAATTGCCAAAACTCCTGCAGTTTAAAAGGCCCCAGGCCCCGACACCCCTTATAGCCCACAGGTTAGGAGCCTCTATTTGATGTATTTGACGATTCATTGTATTGTTGTATTTGATGACATGGTTAGATGGATTATCACTACCCTTCGAGGTAGTTTATTGTTATTCTAGCTAGTGCTTATGTTGTATATTTTGCTTCACCACAGGGACCCCATAGAGGATTCGGACGGAATGACACCTCTCTCTGTTATCCTCTCTATCGATCGTCCGGACCCCGGACACGAATTAGACAGAGGGCCCATACGACCGGTGCCGTTGGATGGGGAAGGTCCTTCGATGTATCACGGCGGGTCACTCATGATATATAGCGTTCAAATTCGTCACAATGGTATCGAGCAATGATCTTGGTTGACCAAGATCAAGCAGCCATCACCTTATGATAGAAAACTAACTAGCCTAGTAAAAATTGGGGTGCGAATCCCAATAATGAACCTCGAGTGGGAAAAAGTTTTCCAGGATAAGGTCATCCTTAAAAATAAAGTCTAACTTAGAAAATAATAGTAATAGAATCCATGAATTCTAGTAGCTTGATGAAAAAAAAAAAAAAAAAAAAAAATAGAATTGGCCAAAATAGACTCCTAATATTATAGGGTCAATGTAAATAAAAGTGGTTAGAATAAATAACCGTAAATACCCCCATATATACCCTAATTTGGCCACAATAAATTTTGCCTTGATCCAGTTCCTTAAATTCCTTAGGCGAGTTACCTTCTCCAAAAAAACCAGATCTCTAAGAATTTATTCCAACTCGTGAAAGGTTTTCATATGGCACGCATAAATCCACCGCCAAAATACCAAGCTCGTGAAGGTGTTCGACCATAAGCATAGGTAAAATTTACCTCCGAGAAACATCCAAGAAGCGAGGGCAAAGAATCATCCGAAAACGGAGTTCAATGGAAGTTTTGACGGTGGTATTTTAGATTATCCGTCGTCGTCAAGAACAAAGAATGTAATCACAAGAACAAGAAGAATCGCAGGGGGAGAGGACTCAAATCGCGAAAAAGGAGGGAAGTACGCCGGGGTAAGCAAAAGTAACACACGTAAGAAATTACTTCGGTTTTAAAGAGGATCAATTACACGGGAGAGACGATCTAAACACATTATAGGTATGGTAACTTCGAGTCTAGTAATTCGTGATCAAGGACATCAGGAGCAAACAGAAAGCAATCTCTCCGAGCAATGCGATAGCACCGCCACCACCGTGATCCGGAATGGCCTACCCATGGAAATCGATAAGAAGTGCAGAGATGGGAGAGACCATTAAGTCTCCGAAGGATCGGGGAATACCGAGGAAGTTGCAAGATTACCATGCATATATGGAACAATGGGTTAAGCATAATCATTGGTATAGCACATTGAAGATTCCCATTTGTAAAGGAGGAAGACCTCGAACGGATGTTCGGAGACCCCCACCTCGACCGGAGGAGCCAAGAAACCAGCAAAGCATGGGCCAAACTAAGCCTCCTGGGCTCTAAGAGAAATAGGCATTTTCAACAATGCGTAAATCTCTTGATTCAAGAGCCCCCATTAGTCGCGAAATTATGCTGAATTTCATGATATATGGGTTACCCTATGATGCTTTGTTTTTTGCCAATGCAATGGTTTTGTTTGAGGAGTCAAATTGGCTATTCCGCAAAAACGAGTCACTATCTTCAAGGACATGAATTTGGCAAAATCTGAAGGGAAAACCATATTGGGTTATTTTTGACGATTCAATCTTGAAATCTTGTCATAATTATTAGTAAATGTGTATGTTCAAAGATATTCGTTCTATATGTTTAAACTATGTATTAAAATTTGCTATAGTCTTGTCGTAATTATTGTTTAAAAATCTTATATTATAATGTTTTAGTGCAAGTAATGGACCACGCCCTAGATCCAAAGTGAGGTTTAATCACTTTATCCTATGGTTCACGATTTGCCAATCTTTTTTGAACTTAGGGTTTGAGAGAACTCAACACGGTTTTAGTGCTATTCCTTCTTACTGGGCATTATCAAAAGACCAAGGCATTGTGATTGCGCCCGAGAAGATGCTAGGCTGGCTTCTTCTCATGCGAACTTGCTTCTTGGTCTTTGGATACTTGGGTGCTTTTCGTAACACGGTTTTAGCGCTATTCCTTCTTACTCCAACGGGGATCAAAGACCAAACCATTGTGATTGCATAAGATCATTGGCTTCTTCTCATCTAAACTTGAAGCATTTCTTTGGATACTTGGGTGCTTTCCGACAAAGACCTCAAGCCATGACATATTGAAAGGACACTTTGAAGAATGCGGATCTCCCATGTTTTTTTTCAATCACGGATCTCCCATGTTTTTCTGACGTTTCTTTCCTCATGCAACCTTATTTTTATTGAGAGTCCAATTTAGTGCTACTCCAATTTGGCCAATTTGGCTCCACGAATCCTCGATATGTGAGGAATGGAGGTATTTCTATAATTTTTTTTCACCATAGTGTCTTTAGAATTCTATGCTACTCTCTGTTTATGAAGTTTCAAAGTACATTCAATTGCCGATTATGATTTGATATTTTACAATAGATTCTTTGTGGCGATATGCGAAACTATTTGTTATTTCCATTAGACCAGGACACCTTCAGCTTCATTGTACATCCTCTGTTCCAGATAAAAGAAACATTGTTAGGTACATGATATTTAGGGTGCAGATATGTTTCAGAGTTCTACCTTTGCATATTTGTATCATGGCGGCTTGAAACCGAGACAATATATATCTTGGTTCCTTTGCATTCCACTAATTAGAATCTTTGAATGTTTAAAAGATCCGGCTGCATGTTTTTTACCCGATTTGGATCAAATAAATCCCACCATCCGGTATAGGTCTTTAGTAGGGTATTATATGCATTTATATTTAGGCCAAAGACACTAAGCTTTTTCCGCTATCTTAATTATCTTCTTGACGTGACCACTTCTATTGCAAAAACAATGTATTTGGGTTCATCCCTTGGTCGCCCATTCCATTTCATCTCGCACTTCCAAGGCCCATCAAGGTCACCAACTAAGTGTTCAAATTAATGAACAAAAATATCCAGTTAATTTTGTTTCAATTTTAGTGCTACCATGGGATGCTTTTTTTTCTCAGATTTCTAAGTCAGTTTTAAGCTTATCCGCATCTCCTTTGTCTCACCCTTGATAACCGCCCTATCTCTTATTCTCTTATTCTTTTAACTAAGATGGAACATGTGGCATGATCCCCGAAAAATTCTATCCAAATTATTCTACAACTTGCAAAATGGAATAGTTGTCTTTTCATTTGTTTTGCTAGATGAACAATTTTTAACCTTTTGCACATTTTTGAAGGGTTGGAAGAAAGAAGAGATTGCATGACCAATGACTTGGAGAGCTTTGCGATTTTACAAAGTAAGGAATTAAATTATTCAGCTCAATGCTCCCAAAGAGTCGTGGAATGCCGTAATGGTGCTTTGGATTTCCATGTCCACGAGAATGTTATTTGTTGGTGACGAGGTTAGAAATAAAAAATACCCTTTAAGACTCAATTCTGGTGAAAAAATGAATGCGCGTGCATAAAAAGAAATAACCAGGTTTGCCAAAGATCATTTGTTATTTCTCATAGCGTATTTGGCAAAGGTCTATTCTTTTAACATTTTGGAGAAGAAAATATTAAGATTCCATGGCAAAGGTATATTATGCTAACATTTTGGCTGAATTCTCTATCTGATAAATTTGGCATTCTCCAAAACTAAGTTGCTTTTACTTTCTTAAACGTTTCTATATCGCAAAGAATATTATTTTTAAAAGGGAAAGTCTCTTTTTTGTAGAACATTAGTAGCTTCTTGATGTAAATAACCCGTTTGATCATACATACTATTGAATCAAAAGAAAATCATTACCCAAAGTAATTTAAAAATCCTCAATAAAACAATATGCAATATAAGTTGTTAGAGTTCAGTCATCATGAAGTAGCCGAAAGTGCAACACGTTTAAGAATGTATGGAAATTTAAGAATATAGAAATGTTACTTCTAACAAAACATAGATAAGGTTATCATAAAAAGGGCCTAGAGCACAACAATTAAGAAAAGAAATGTTGGTTCTAGATCCAACATTTGCATATAAATGTTGTTATATTGTAGATTCTAGCGCATGCCATGTCCTTTTCCTACAACAACTACAAGGGTCATATGGTTCTAGATTTTGGCATATACCATGTCCTTTTCCTCCAACTACAAGGGTCATAGAAAGGGAGGGTGTAATAACGTGGATAAAAGCCCTTTTTTTTAAAGAGCTCTCTCTAAAGGCCATTGCCTTTTAACCCTTTCACCTACGGTATTTTTTATAGCCCTTTCAATTTCCTTTTTGATACTTATATATGCAACCTCAAGCCTCACAAAGCCTTGCATTTGTAGAACGTCTAGCTATAGTTTGGGCCAAAGATGGAGGACAACAATGAACACAACTTAGGTATTGACATAACAACTCTAAAAAATATATATCAATTAACATCAAGTTTTTGTTTTACAGGCACCTAGGCACCTACAGAAAATGATATCTTTGGATATTTTTGTTATAATAAAAGGTTTACATCACACTTTTCTCACTACAATCATATTTCTATTATAATAAACACTTTTCTCACTCAAGTCAAAACATTTACCAATTTAACATTATGCCACAACCAAGCACTATTACTATCCCCTATATGATCATGCCGCATCTTCCATACCTTATTTCTTAGAATGTCGAATTTAAAAGAAAAGTGATCCAATGGTCAAAAGTTGATGCGGATGGCCAAGATTGCATGCTAGGCTTAAACCAATACAGTTTTAGGTGTTCAAGATTGATGGTAGGTGCATGAAATTGTCTACATGTTTCCAAGTAAAAAGCCCAACAATGCTAGGCATCATTATTACTACATGCTTTTAAAATTGTGGCCAAACATTTTGGGGCTTCCAACCTAAACCCGGCAATTGACACCATTACTAGTAAACTATGTGTTCCTAGTTAGTGAATTCCTATGTATTAAACTAGGATTTTAATCTTGTGTGAGTGATTCCTATTTTTCTTAATTGTTTGCTTAAAACCATATATGAGTAATGCTCGATAAATATTGAATCATTGTGAACATAAAATAGAAATGAGTTCATCACATTAAGCCAGAATATTCCAAGATTTGATCTTATATTATAATGTTGTGTAATGGACCGCACCCTAAATCCAAACCGAGGATTTGATTGACCAATGGTGGAGATGATGTGTGCGTGTCTTCAACTAAAATTTCATCTTGACTATGGCTTCAATATGAAAGGGAAAAGGAAAAGGAAAAGGAAAAGGAAAAGGAAAAGGAAAAGGAAAAGGGAAAAGGGAAAAGGAAAAGGGGGGAAGGGGAAGGGGAAGGAAAAGGAAAAACGATGAAAGGGAAAAATCAAAAAGGGAAACACAAAAGGGGAAGGGAAAAGGAAAAACGATGAAAGGGAAAAGGGAAAACTATGAAAGGGAAAAGGGAAAAGGAAAAGGGGAAGGGAAAAGGAAAAAAGATGAAAGGGAAAAAGGGAAACGGAAAAGGGAAAATGGAAAAGATAAAGGGAAAAGGGAAAAGGGAAAAAGGAAAAGGGGCCCTAAAAGGAAAAAAAAATGAAAGGGAAAAAGGAAAAAGGAAACTTTCAGGGAAGGGAAAAGGAAAAAAATGATGAAAGGGAAAAGGGAAAAGGGAAAAGGAAAAGGGAAGGGAAAAGGAAAAACGATGAAAGGGAAAAAGGGAAAAAGGAAAAAGGGAAAAGGGAAAAGGAAAAGGAAAAGGAAAAAGATGAAAGGGAAAAGGAAAAGGGAAAAGGAAGAGGGAAAGGGAAAAGGAAAAAAGCGATGAAAGGGAAAAGGAAGAGGGAAAGGAAAAAGGAAAATGTGAAAGGGAAAAAGGGAAAAGGGTGTTAGGAAGAGGAGAAGGAAAAGGAAAAAATCGATGAAAGGGAAAAGGGAAAAGGGAAAAGGGAAAAGGGAAAAAGGAAAAGGAATAAAGGAAAGGTAAGAGGAAAAGGAAAGAAAGGAGAAAAGGAAAATGGAAAGATAAAAGAAAATAGAAAAAGGAATAAATAGGCGAGGGAAAGGGAATGGAAAAGAGCACCGCGAGAAGGGTAAGAAGTAAAGGTGAGAAAAGGAGAAAAGGTAAGGGAAAATAAGAAAAGGTTTTAAGTCTATGGGAAAAAAAGAAAAGTAAAAAGGAAAAGAGAGGGGAAAAGGGAAAAAGAGAACTTGGGAAAAGGGAACCAGAAAAAGAGAAAAATGAAAGGGCTCAAAGGGGAAAAGAAAAGGGTGAAGAAAGAGAAAAGGAAAGCAAAAAGAGCATCGAGAAAAGGAAGAGGGAAAGGATGGAAAAATGAGGAAAAAAGGTGGGGGAATTAGAATAGACAAAGGGTAGGGGAGCAAGGAATAGGAAAAGAGGAAGGAGAAAAAGGGCACGAGAAAAAAGGGAAGAGGAAAGGGTGAGGAAATAGAAGAAAGAAAAGGAAAATGTATGGGAAAGGGAAAAGAAAAAAAAAAACAAGAAAGGAGAAAGTGGAAAGGGGAAAAGGGGGAAGAAGATGGGAAAAGAAGGAAAAAGGGTACATAAAAAAGTTGAGAAAAGGGAATGGAAAGAGGCATATGAAAAGCGAAAAGGAACGGAAAGGAAAACCTAAAGGAAGGGAAAGAGGGAAAAAGGAAAGGGAAAAGGGAACATCGCAAAAGCAAAAGGGTGGGGAAAGTATGAAAATGGAATGGAAAGTTGAAAGGAAAAAATTAAGCGGAAAAAGGAGAAGGGAAAGCACAAAGAGCATGAGGAAAAGAGGAGAGAGAAATGGGAAAAGAGATGGGGAAAAGGGCATTCGATGATCAAGAGGAAGAGGGTGGGGAAAGGAAGAAAAGGGCACATGAAAAGGTAAGCAAAAGAGAACGAAAAAATGCATGAGAAACAAGAGAAAAGGAAAAGGAAAACCTTTCTGGGGAAAAGGAAAGGGAAAGAGATAGTGGAAAAAATTGCTTGGAAAGATAAAAAAAAAAGGAAAAAGTTTAAGAAAAGAGAAAGAAAAAAAGGGAAAGGGGAAAGGGAAGGCAAAGGAGGGAGAAAACCAATTAGAAAAAAAAAAAATAAAAAAAAAAAGAAATTAAAGGTTCCTAATTTATGCCTCAAAAAAGGCTGGTACCATTACTAGTATGAATAGAAATTAATATAAGCTAGCCCTCCGACACTATGTGAATAGATATACTTTCTATGCTATAGTAATCAGATATACTTTCTATGAATCAGATATACTTTCTGATATAGCTATGGTTTTTATAGCCTGGTTAAAACATAGTTATTCTGTAATTAATCTTTCAAATATGGATAATTAACAATTCAAATTAAATAAACTTATTCAAAGTTTAAAGATTCAAATGATTCTTACCGAAGAAATTGAAAGAAAAGCTGGAAGATATTTAGTCACAAGCCCATAGCTTGAAAAAAAAATACCCAAGCCGGAAATAGGGCGTTTCTTACCCAAGTTCGATCTTTCTTTGAAAAATAGAGCCAAGCGTATACTTGCATCAAATATAGATGGGAAGGACAAATAAGCCCAAATATGGCCATTTTTGCATGCGCAAAACAAAACTCTAGAAGACGTCCCAGCGCGGGATGAGTTGACCGCGACGAAAACATGGTTTTTTTTTTTCTCAATCCTCACCAAAACTTGCAACTCGACAAAAATCACCAAAGACTTGAACAAAACCTCAACAAAGCAGCCTGAACCACCAACAAGGGGCCAAACGACGATACACCCCCACATGCCATGCGAACAATGCCCCCTCCTAAGAATCCGTCCGCCTTCTCTATATCTCTTCTGAACCCTGCCCTAAATCGATTTTAGATAGATTATAAACCTTTTTCCTTTTTTCCACATGTCTCTTAACTTTTAAAAGCTCCTTGAACTCCATTGGTTTGGTTTCATTTGTTTCGACATGTACTAAGGACCACAAAGTTCTTACGCCTCCTTTTGCCCCAATTCCTTATTTGCTTTGCTTTTTAAGCAATCCTTGTTTGCCAAGTCCCATTGTGCTAGGTGCTCCTTGTTTGAAATATTTAGTGCTATTATAATAGTGTCTAGCCTTGTCCACATATGCTTAGCCTTATTCATTAATGCCTTACGTCTACACCAACTTGCCATGAATTTTTTTTCCTTGCCCTGACCAACTTGCCATACCATATTAATGACAAACAAGTGAAAAAGGGGCACTAACGGATTATTTGAATTCTAAGCCCCCAAGAGCCACCCAGCCTACCCAAACATAAACATTAATGAAACCCTAAATGCCCTTTTGAGTATATATATCCTTCACCTCCTACTTGAAGCCACAAGAAGCTCACTTAGGCGATTTTTCATACTCCTCATCCTATTACACAGTTTACTTGCATCTTGCATAAGTTCCATGGCGCTAGAGAATTTGTGCAATGGTAAATGCAAAACAGCATATCACGGGAAGCACCAATGGGCGAGGTATTTCAAGTATTTCAAAGATACCTTTGATTTGGGTGAGACAATATCCGGAACGCCTTATTATCAAGATATTCTTGCTTTCGATACAAGAGCTCCCTCAAGAAGTAAGACTTCAAGGACAAATTGGAACGTGGATCTCTCCGAAAAGCTATCCACGGCAAAGACCTTAGCCATATAACAGGGGAAAACAATTAGAAAAAGGATTGAAAGAATGCCCGCTACATGACATGCAAGGTTCAAAGGGCACAAATACTTATCAACACAAGCAGCCTTAGCAACCTTTTTGCATTATCGTGCAATAAAAGGGGCGAAACCGTGACGACCCTTGATCTCACACCATTGAATATGAGGGCAGATGCTTGATATTTAAGAAGAAACCTCAAGTCCAACCTTCTAGAGGGGCCATGGTTAAACATCAGCATAAGAAGAGGATTATGAGGAAGAAGTCTATGACTTCTAAATGAACCCGTTAAGAGCCAAGCAGCTTGAGAAGTACATCGAGACCAAAAGACCTCCCAAGAAAGGCAACAGCTCCCCGGTTGGAATCACATCTCTTACACCAATTATTATCAAAGGGAGGAGTACCTTTTTGCGTATGATATCTTACACCTACCGATGCGCATTGATCAAGGTCTCCGCTTTGATGAACTCCGGCTATCATCATCGATGCTTATAACGATGACTTCATCGATTTCAGAGCGGAGCTTCAAGAGAGATAGCTGAAAAGGAGACCTATACCACGTAACATCACCGAATACAAGCGTATGATTTTATCAAGCATCGGATGCAAAGACAAGATCTTCCGGATGAGGACGAGTTTCGGTAATTCAAGCAAGATTGTTTAAGAGTGGGAGCAAAGCCAAACCTAAGCAAGCCACATCATCATGGGGCTAAAACTCGAGGGGCGATCACATTAACCTTGATAGTGCCATATCCATGAAGAAGGATCATGATGACTTGATGGCCATAGAAATACTGTGGTCGGGCAGCCATGAGGAAAGGGTCAGGATCTGCGGTAGGCATGGGAAAAGCCTTACGCTACTATCTTCGCTTCGCTCACTAAAGGCCAAATAGTAGTTTTTCAAAGCGGTTTAGCCACTTGGAGAAGAGGCAATTTACTTGCTATCAAGGCCTCTCTGCTGCAAAACTCATTCTAAACTTGCGACAACATTGACCATATAATTCTAATTAGGAGATCCTTGGCCTTGCATTACCTTGATTTTGCTCGGGGATACCTTCGAGATGGACCCTTAGCGGTAATGGCCGCCGCGGACACATGACTTGCCCGAGAAAGGTAGCTCCAAAGACTTGAAGGACACTCGACATGGAACATGCTTTAAACGTCGGCCATGGCCTCAAACTCAAGGACATTAAGGAGCACTTCAAACCCAAACGTCAAGTCAAACTAGAGCCCAAGACCTCAATTATTAGATATATCTTAAAATAGTATTCTTGAACTCAAATTTTGAGATCAAATATGTAATTTTCTTTGTTGTGAATATAAGTGTTTTGCTATAAGTTCTTCATCGAGTAAGATAAATACCATAGCAATAACATCTTTAGTAACCATAGTACATAAACAGACATCCTTGATTAATGTTTGCACCGGGAACTTCACAACCAACCCCGTAATCAAGGAAGTCAAGGCCAAGCCTAATTGGGCACCAAGAAACTTATTCGCCATTGTCAATGTAAATTACAACCGACACCAGCAGATAAACAGGCGCAAGAGAAATAGTTGTTTTGCTTAGTTGGTGCAGATTGTCACCCCACTCATTCGAGGGGAGGAATATGGACCAACTACAACCACCTCTTCGTGAAGAGGAACATCAACTCAACCTTGTTTGAACCACAACCTAGCCCAATATGAAAACAAGAGAAAGAAAAAGGACCAAGATACCAAAACTTTTTTCAGCTCGCATCATTCAATGATAGCCGTGAAACCTCGAAGAAAATTGCATAAATTTTACATAGCAACAAGCACCGCAGAAAGCGGGAGGATTATCAAAAAGAAAATAGACAGTCAATGAGCAATGTCCGAAAACACGCAAAGTTAGCTGATTCAAGATTAGACGAACATGGAATTCAAGCCCGGCTAGATGAGATGGAAGAATTGGAATTCATATGGCATGAAGGACAAAGATATTGGCAAGGTAGCAACCGCCAACTTGATAGGACCACCAAAGATATGGTGGAAGGGTATGCAAAGTCAAATAGGCTGAGGAGAAACAATTGTCGATTCAAAACCTTCAAAGAAGGCTTTCCGTAAGCATTACGTGCCACCTTACATACTAGCCATCGATATCAAGAGTTCTACAATTGGAAGGGAATTGATCATAGCCAAATACACAGAGGAGTTTATGAGGCTAAGGTTAAATGTTCCCGTGACATATTATAAAAAGGTGTTGATGGTTATATAGAGGGGCTTAATAGCAACATCAAAAGATTAGTCCGTGCAATAAACCCGGTGAGGGGGAAGCGAAGATAAGGCTTTGAGTCCTGAGGAGACACCGCAAAACCCAAATAAAACAAAACAGTGATACAATTCAAATCAACAGTAGCTTCAACAAAAGCGCCACACCCCTCATGAATAAGAGCACAACAATGCAGGGTAAAAATGACAAAAGACATCCTTTAAGGAACCTTATACTTTTAAAAGAAAGTCCGCAAGGAATTTTGAACAAAGATACCTAAGGAAAAAAGGGACGAATGTATAAGGAAAAAGTTGTGCTTCAAAGCTTCCAACCAGACATCGCACTCCACGAGTGCCCTTTTGTCATGCAAGCAAGTATGGCAGATCTTGAAGGATGGGATTCCCCAAATGTCTATTGACGTCGGCGAGGAGGAGGCCCAAGACTTCATCGAAGGTGAGTGTAGAATTTGTGCAGCCATAGAAACCCAAAATGTGGAGAGTCACCCAATTGTCATTTTAGCGAGGGCATTATAGATGATAAACCATATCGAGTCCTAATAGACAAGAAAAGCTCCCACAACCCATCCTAGATTGGCAAGTGCTACTCAAAACAAAGATCCTCAAGTCAAAGCCTGACCATTGAGCATGGCAAGTGGAGCAATACGCCATACAAAAGGAAAAAGAGTGAACTTTGATATAGCATTGAGCGGGGGCAAATTTGAACATGGGGGCTGAAGTCATGGATATTGGAAAATATGATCTCATAGTCGGCATGGAATTTTAAAACCAAAAAGCGGTCATCGATTGTGATAAACATGAGATATCAATCATGGCACCTAATGGCAAACGTTTTTTGGTCAAAGGTAAGAAAATTGCCTCAATAATGCAGTGCATGTCATTAAAACAATTGCGTAAATGCATCTCCAAGGATGAGGTTGATTATATCCTTAGGCTAGAAGCCATAGATCCAAACGAAAAGAATAAGAAGGAGAATGAAAATTTGAAACAATTACCTAGGGCAATTGGCAAGTTAATTAAAGAATTTCATGACCTATTTCCGGATGAAATCCGAGAATTACCGCCTTACAGAGGTGTCGAATGTGAAATCACTCTTGCACCAGATGCAAAACCAATTAGCAAAGCCCCATATAGGATGAGCACACCTGAGCTAGCTGAGCTCAAGAAGCAACTGCAAGAATTATTAGAGATTGGGTTCATTAGGCCAAGTGTATCACCGTTTGGTGCACCCATCCTCTTCGTCAAGAAGAAAGACGGAAGTCTACGGATGTGCATTGATTATCGTCAGCTCAACAAGCAAACGATAAAGAACAAATATGCATTGCCAAGAGCGGATGATCTAATGGACCAGCTCCAAGGAGCAAAGCTCTTTTCAAAAATTGATTTAAGGTCTGGTTATCACCAAATAAGAATCAAGGAGGAGGATATCCATAAGACTGCCTTCAGAACGCGGTACGGGCATTATGAGTTCACAGTCATGCCTTTTGGTCTATCAAATGCTCCAGCAACGTTTATGCGTCTGATGAATGACATCTTCAGGGACTTTCTAGATGAATTTGTCATCATATTTTTCGATGACATTCTAATTTATAGCAAGTCTATGGAAGAACATGTCGTACATTTGAGGAGGGTATTAGAAAAGCTAAGACGACATCGTTTGTATGCTAAACTTTCCAAATGTCACTTTGCAACAACTAGAGTGGAATATTTGGGGCATGTGGTCACAGCAGAGGGAATCTCAACGGACCCAGTAAAAATAGAAGCCATAGTGGATTGGCCAGCACCAAAGAATGTCTCGGAAGTAAGAAGTTTTCTTGGCTTAGCAGGATACTACCGTAAATTTGTAAAGGACTTCGCTAAGTGGGCATCCCCTTTGTCGGACCTTACTAAGAATAAAAAGGTAAAAGATTGGGAGGCACACTGGCTAGAGAATGTTCAAGCTTCATTCGAAAAGCTCAAAGAAGCCTTAACAACAGCACCAGTGCTCACCCTACCAGATCCAAATAAGGACAAGCTAGTAGCAACTGATGCAAGTAAGCTAGCAACTGGTGGAGTCCTCATGCAAGAAGGAAGAGTGGTAGCCTACGATTCTAAGAAGATGAATGACGCTAATTGAGATCCACCAACCCATGATCAAGAACTTCTAGCTATTGTGAGAGCTCTTAAGATTTGGAGGCATTATTTGCTTGGCGGTGAAATTTCATTAGATACACATCACCGAGCCTCCAATACATTTTACACAACCACTCCTCAACTTGAGGCAAAATTTTGGATGGAATTCCTCAAGAATATGACTTCGAGATAGTCTATAAGCCAGCAAATTAAATGTGGTTGCCAACGCTCTCTTTTAGAAACTCGAGTGCATTGCAATGCCATCTCCACCTTGTCCAAATTGAATTTGGGAAAAAGATTGAAGAAGTCTTGCCTTCAAGCAGGAATTCAAGGAAGTATGGGCTAGTCTTTGCAAAGCAACAAGGACAGATAAAGAAAGAGAAGCTTATAAAAGATATAAAAAGGAAGGTAATCTTTTATACCACAAGGACAAACTTTGCGTCCCAGAGGCATCGGGAGTAAGGAAGTTAATTCTTCATGATACTCATAATAGCCCAATAGCCGGCCACGCAGGGTTCATGAAAACTTACTTCAAGATAAGAAGTAGTTACTTCTGGCCAGGCATGAAAAAGGACATTGCCAACTATATTCCCTCAATTGTGCCAAAGAAACAAAAGCGAGCAACTCCGAATTCCGTGAACCTTAGAACCCTTGGCAGTGCCAAATGCTAAATGGGAGGTCGTGAGCATGGATTTTATAACCGGACTCCCAAGAACACCAAGAGGCCATGATGCCTTAATGGTCGTGGTTGACAAGTTATCAAAGATGGCTCACTTTTTGCCATGTCGAACCACCGATACAGCTTTGGATACCGCCTTGCTTTTTGCAAAGGAAATATTTAGATTGCATGGGATGCCAAGGGAAATCATCTCTGATAGAGATCCTAAGTTCATAAGTGCCTTCTGGAAGGATTTCTTCAACACGATCCAGACAAAGTTGTCCATGAGTACAGCATATCATCCCCAAACTGATGGACAAACGGAACGGACCAATCGAATATTAGAAGACATGTTGAGGAACTATGTATGGAATAAACAGTCAAAATGGGGTGACTATATTTACTTGGTAGAGTTTGCATATAGAAGGAATCCTCGCAAATGTCCCCTTCATGATAAATTATGGCTATCAATATCTAACACTGCACAACCGTGGCATAACCCAGTGTCCAAAGTTGAAGTTTCTCAACAAATGTTGACTGATATGCAGCAATTAGTCGACGAAGTTAGAGGCTATTTATTGGCAGCAAGAAGTCGACAAAAGAGCATAGCCGATAAGCATAGAACCGAAAGAGAATTCCAAGTAGGGGATAATGTTTGGCTTAAGATAAAAGTCAAACAAGCAAAGCTCAGAATTGGCAATTGTGCAAGCTTGCTCCAAGGTGGGCAACCCATTCAAAATTGTTCAGAGAATAGGTAACCAATCCTATAAATTGGATCTCCCCACCCACTTGAAGGTTCATAAAGTCTTCCATGTAAGCCTTTTGAAAAAGCATACTCCTAATCCGGAGGAGATATTGGAGACTCCAACCTTGTTGGAAATGACCGAAGAACAACTTGAGATCGTCCCAGAAGCTCTTCTTGACAAGGCATATAAGAAAACAAGGAGATCTCAGTTCCTCCAATATTTGGTCAAGTGGAAACACTTGCCAGTGGAAGACGCAACATGGGTACTTAAATCTGATCTCGAGAAGCAATACCCACAGTTTATGGAGCAATGCAAAGGCCAGCTCGCCACGGACATCGTTAGCAATGATTAAGGCAAGGTGAGTGCACGGGCATTAAGTAGCGACTTCGACCTTTGACGGGTCAAAGAGTCCACGCGCAATTACCTTTGCATAGCCAAGACGCGGCGTGTAAGTTAAGCATGAGATCATGGGCGATGATGGGATCACCTTTAATGTTCCCTACGCCATGATGTAGGCATCGTGACATGCATGCATCTTAGGCATGATAGGACACATCTCCACGGCCACTATGGGGAAGCATCCTCCCCATGCCGGAAATGTTGCATTCATGTAGGTTAAATTAAAAATAAAAGGGTGTGGACCCTTATAAAACCACAAATTACTAATTAAACTAACGTGATGTGCTCTTGCAGGGCCAATAGAGGAGAGGGATTGTCAAGAGGGGAGCGATCATGACATAAGCAAAAGTTATAACATTTCATTCGGTTATTGAACTCTATGAATGTTATAATCTATTATAATAAATAAGTCTAAATAAATAAATTGTTGGAGCTATATAATTTTCTCGAAGCGAGATTATAGCTTCACAATTATATTGTCAAAATTGGCATTAGTAGTTCATAACTATAATAATATTGAAGTGTTATGGTGCATATGTGTTGTGATATGTGATGCGGAGTTCACCTTATGTAATCTTGAGGACAAGATTAAAAGGGGAGAATGTGACGTTCCCCTAAAATATACGGCATAATGCATTATAGTCACGTCACCATACATTTCTACATCCCTAGACATGTATAATGACCAATGTGGGGGTAATGACTAAGTTATCTATAACTTAGCCAACCTAAGGTAAGAAGCCATTTCCACATGGCCTCACCTCATAGGCATACCACCACATAGACTCACCTATAGGAGCCAAGTGGCACTCATGTAAACCCTAACATATAAAAAGGCTAAACCCTAAACCCTAGCCACATTTGGCTCCACCAACCTTAGACCACCAGTAAAATCGAGCTCAGAGTTCGACTAAGACTGCCTTCGCTTGGGAAAAAGGCCTTGCCGAGATGGAGAACCAAAATGAGCTGTTGATTCGGTATTTCAATAGATTTCAAAATTGCACTAGAGCCATTCTAGAACCTATTGTTCGAACATGAACCTAATCAATGAACCCTAATTATAGGTTAGATGTATGTGATTAGGATTAGTTGTTATTCTCTTTTATTATCAAGATTATGTTGATATGATGTTGGTTGATCTCATATTTGCACCTCTTGTGTATCGGGAAGGGGGTAGAGACCTAGTAGCCACTAGTAGATGATGCCCCTAGTTTAGACCCACTAGTTCCCATTATTATGCAAAGTAAAAAGCATAGAGCCCACATATGGAGGCTATGGAATGGCCGAGCACCAAACAACGGGTCCTTGGCAAAGTGGAGGGAGGACCTCCAGGGGTGAAATGGGGTCTCATAGCGGGCTAGACTCATAGTCGGTCACTTCGCTGGGTTTGGGTATGGGTCCGGAGCACTTCCCCGGTCAATGGTGGCATACTCTCAAGAGTTGAAAGTGTGGCTTGGCTCTTGTTTTGGGGAGTTCACCGGGCCATTGTAAAAATCCTCTAGACCGCCCATGGGAGCCACCGCCTTCACCGAGGGGAGATGCAACCTTCCTACCTCAAAGGGTGAGGGGAGATGCAACCAGTAGTCTCATGGTGATACCATGGGATTAAGAGTATTAGCTTTAGCCTATGGAAAAGTATGCAATGTGAGAAGAATATGGAGTGGTCAACCCTAGCCATTGTCTATTGCCGGCCCAAGTCATTGCCATAACTCTGGCCTCTGTTCTATCCGGAGGCCCGGCCGTCGGTCGACTCCCTTGAGTCCCGAAAACCGGTAGGAGCCTCTATTTGATGTATTTGACGATTCATTGTATTGTTGTATTTGATGACATGGTTAGATGGATTATCACTACCCTTCGAGGTAGTTTATTGTTATTGTAGCTAGTGCTTATGTTGTATATTTTTGAAAGACGACATAGGGACCCCATAGAGGACCGGGACTGAATGACACCTACCTGTCCTTTTCTACTCGATCGTCTGGACCCCGCAAATACGAAGTTAGACAGAGGGCCCATAATGAAAGGCCGTTGGATGGGGAAGGTCCTATCTATACCAAATCAAAAAATATATAAGAAAAGAGATTGATTGATATGTTTTTGCGCCAAGTAAAAACCAATACCTTGTTTGAGATCGTGGAAGAAATCAAGATAATACAATTGCTTATGGGCATTATCATAAGAAATGTAAAAGTTTAAAAGCGATTAAATTGACACATTATACACAATTGTTACATGGCTTTGCCCGGACTTGAACCGGAGACCTTCAGTGTGTTAGACTGACGTGATAACCAACTACACCACAAAACCATATTGAGTAAAGACATTATTCTACCTCAATTGAAGAATAGGCCAATGTGTTCAAGACAAAACCCAGCAATTCCAGTACTTGAGCTGCTCTCATGATATATGTCAAGAGTATTAGTTGTTTTTACTTATGCAATGGTTTTGTGGTGTAGTTGGCTATCACATCAGTCTCACACACTGAAGGTCTCCAGTTCAAATCTGGGCAAAACCAATTCAAATTTAGTTGATTCAATAATTAAGAATATGCAAATAATTCTTTCTGAAATTACTCAGTTTTAAAAGATCAATTATGGAATCCAACCAAGTTATATTGGCATTCCAGTTCCCCTATTGTGTCTAGTACAAACTGGAAAAGCTTTCCTATCTTTCCACAAAAACCAATACCTTGTTTGAGATCGTGGAAGAATCAAGATAATACAATTGCTTATGGGCATTATCATAAGAAATGTAAAAGTTTAAAAGCGATTAAATTGACACATTATACACAATTGTTACATGGCTTTGCCCGGAGACCTTCAGTGTGTTAGATTGACGTGATAACCAACTACACCACAAAACCATATTGAGTAAAGACATTATTCTACCTCAATTGAAGAATAGGCCAATGTGTTCAAGACAAAACCCAAAGAATTCCAAAGTACCATTATGCGCCAAATTCGAGCTGCTCTCATGATATATGTCAAGAGTATTAGTTGTTTTTACTTATGCAATGGTTTTGTGGTGTAGTTGGCTATCACGTCAGTCTCACACACTGAAGGTCTCCAGTTCAAATCTGGGCAAAACCAATTCAAATTTAGTTGATTCAATAATTAAGAATATGCAAATAATTCTTTCTGAAATTACTCAGTTTTAAAAGATCAATTATGGAATCCAACCAAGTTATATTGGCATTCCAGTTCCCCTATTGTGTCTAGTACAAACTGGAAAAGCTTTCCTATCTTTCCACAATATGAAAAGTGATTGATTGATATGTTTTTGCGCCAAGTAAAAACCAATACCTTGTTTGAGATCGTGGAAGAAATCAAGATAATACAATTGCTTATGGGCATTATCATAAGAAATGTAAAAGTTTAAAAATTTAATTGACTCATTATAGACTATTGTTTCATAGCTAATAGTTTATAAGCGATTAAATTGACACATTATACACAATTGTTACATGGCTTTGCCCGGACTTGAACCGACGACCTTCAGTGTGTTAGACTGACGTGATAACCAACTACACCACAAAACCATATTGAGTAAAGACATTATTCTACCTCAATTGAAGAATAGGCCAATGTGTTCAAGACAAAACCCAGCAATTCCAGTACTTGAGCTGCTCTCATGATATATGTCAAGAGTATTAGTTGTTTTTACTTATGCAATGGTTTTGTGGTGTAGTTGGCTATCACGTCAGTCTCACACACTGAAGGTCTCCAGTTCAAATCTGGGCAAAACCAATTCAAATTTAGTTGATTCAATAATTAAGAATATGCAAATAATTCTTTCTGAAATTACTCAGTTTTAAAAGATCAATTATGGAATCCAACCAAGTTATATTGGCATTCCAGTTCCCCTATTGTGTCTAGTACAAACTGGAAAAGCTTTCCTATCTTTCCACAATATGAAAAGTGATTGATTGATAAAAACCAATACCTTGTTTGAGATCGTGGAAGAAATCAAGATAATACAATTGCTTATGGGCATTATCATAAGAAATGTAAAAGTTTAAAAGCGATTAAATTGACACATTATACACAATTGTTACATGGCTTTGCCCGGACTTGAACCGGAGACCTTCAGTGTTGACGTGATAACCAACTACACCACAAAACCATATTGAGTAAAGACATTATTCTACCTCAATTGAAGAATAGGCCAATGTGTTCAAGACAAAACCCAGCAATTCCAGTACCATTATGCGCCAAATTCGAGCTGCTCTCATGATATATGTCAAGAGTATTAGTTGTTTTTACTTATGCAATGGTTTTGTGGTGTAGTTGGCTATCACGTCAGTCTCACACACTGAAGGTCTCCAGTTCAAATCTGGGCAAAACCAATTCAAATTTAGTTGATTCAATAATTAAGAATATGCAAATAATTCTTTCTGAAATTACTCAGTTTTAAAAGATCAATTATGGAATCCAACCAAGTTATATTGGCATTCCAGTTTCCCTATTGTGTCTAGTACAAACCAATGGAAAGCTTTCCTATCTTTCCACAATATGAAAAGTGATTGATTGATATGTTTTTTAATGCGCCAAGTAAAACCAATACCTTGTTTGAGATCGTGGAAGAAATCAAGATAATACAATTGCTTATGGGCATTATCATAAGAAATGTAAAAGTTTAAAAGCGATTAAATTGACACATTATACACAATTGTTACATGGCTTTTGCTTGACTTGAACCGAGACCTTCAATATGTTAGAACCGAAGATAACCAACTACACCACAAAACCATATTGAGTAAAGACATTATTCTACCTCAATTGAAGAATAGGCCAATGTGTTCAAGACAAAACCCAAAGAATTCCAAAGAAATTATTATGCAATACAAATTCGAAATTTGCTCTCATGATATATGTCAAGAGTATTAGTTGTTTTTACTTATGCAATGGTTTTGTGGTGTAGTTGGCTATCACGCCGTCCTCAGCCTAGGCACACACCACAAGGTCTCCAGCTCAAATCTGGGCAAAACCAATTCAAATTTAGTTGATTCAATAATTAAGAATATGCAAATAATTTTTCTGAAATTACTCCAACATGCCAAGGTGGGTTTTAAAAGATCAATTATGGAATCCAACCAAGTTATATTGGCATTCCAGTTCCCCTATTGTGTCTAGTACAAACTGGAAAAGCTTTCCTATCTTTCCACAATATGAAAAGTGATTGATTGATATGTTTTTTTAAAGTAAAACCAATACCTTGTTTGAGATCGTGGAAGAAATCAAGATAATACAATTGCTTATGGGCATTATCATAAGAAATGTAAAAGTTTAAAAGCGATTAAATTGACACATTATACACAATTGTTACATGGCTTTGCCCGGACTTGAACCGGAGACCTTCAGTGTGTTAGACTGACGTGATAACCAACTACACCACAAAACCATATTGAGTAAAGACATTATTCTACCTCAATTGAAGAATAGGCCAATGTGTTCAAGACAAAACCAAAGCAATTCCAAAGACCATTATGCGCCAAATTCGAGCTGCTCTCATGATATATGTCAAGAGTATTAGTTGTTTTACTTATGCAATGGTTTTGTGGTGTAGTTGGCTATCACGTCGGTCTCACACACCAAGGTCTCGGTTCAAATCTGGGCAAAACCAATTCAAATTTAGTTGATTCAATAATTAAGAATATGCAAATAATTATTTCTGAAATTACTCAGTTTTAAAAGATCAATTATGGAATCCAACCAAGTTATATTGGCATTCCAGTTCCCCTATTGTGCCAAGTAAAAACCAATACCTTGTTTGAGATCGTGGACGAAATCAAGATAATACAATTGCTTATGGGCATTATCATAAGAAATGTAAAAGTTTAAAAGCGATTAAATTGACACATTATACACAATTGTTACATGGCTTTGCCCGGACTTGAACCGGAGACCTTCAGTGTGTTAGACTGACGTGATAACCAACTACACCACAAAACCATATTGAGTAAAGACATTATTCTACCTCAATTGAAGAATAGGCCAATGTGTTCAAGACAAAACCCAGCAATTCCAGTACCATTATGCTACCAAATTCGAAAAACTGCTCTCATGATATATGTCAAGAGTATTAGTTGTTTTACTTATGCAATGGTTTTGTGGTGTAGTTGGCTATCACGTCAGTCTCACACACTGAAGGTCTCCAGTTCAAATCTGGGCAAAACCAATTCAAATTTAGTTGATTCAATAATTAAGAATATGCAAATAATTCTTTCTGAAATTACTCAGTTTTAAAAGATCAATTATGGAATCCAACCAAGTTATATTGGCATTCCAGTTCCCCTATTGTGTCTAGTACAAACTGGAAAAGCTTTCCTATCTTTCCACAATATGAAAAGTGATTGATTGATATGTTTTTAAGCGTAAAGTAAAACCAATACCTTGTTTGAGATCGTGGAAGAAATCAAGATAATACAATTGCTTATGGGCATTATCATAAGAAATGTAAAAGTTTAAAAGCGATTAAATTGACACATTATACACAATTGTTACATGGCTTTGCCCGACTTGAACCGGAGACCTTCAGTGTGTTAGACTGACGTGATAACCAACTACACCACAAAACCATATTGAGTAAAGACATTATTCTACCTCAATTGAAGAATAGGCCAATGTGTTCAAGACAAAACCCAGCAATTCCAGTACCATTATGCGCCAAATTCGAGCTGCTCTCATGATATATGTCAAGAGTATTAGTTGTTTTACTTATGCAATGGTTTTGTGGTGTAGTTGGCTATCACGTCAATCTCACACACTGAAGGTCTCCAGTTCAAATCTGGGCAAAACCAATTCAAATTTAGTTGATTCAATAATTAAGAATATGCAAATAATTCTTTCTGAAATTACTCAGTTTTAAAAGATCAATTATGGAATCCAACCAAGTTATATTGGCATTCCAGTTCCCCTATTGTGTCTAGTACAAACTGGAAAAGCTTTCCTATCTTTCCACAATATGAAAAGTGATTGATTGATATGTTTTTGCGCCAAGTAAAAACCAATACCTTGTTTGAGATCGTGGAAGAAATCAAGATAATACAATTGCTTATGGGCATTATCATAAGAAATGTAAAAGTTTAAAAGCGATTAAATTGACACATTATACACAATTGTTACATGGCTTTGCCCAGACTTGAACCAGAGACCTTCAGTGTGTTAGACTGACGTGATAACCAACTACACCACAAAACCATATTGAGTAAAGACATTATTCTACCTCAATTGAAGAATAGGCCAATGTGTTCAAGACAAAACCCAAAGAATTCCAAAGACCATTATGCGCCAAATTCGAGCTGCTCTCATGATATATGTCAAGAGTATTAGTTGTTTTACTTATGCAATGGTTTTGTGGTGTAGTTGGCTATCACGTCCAGTCTCACACACACCGAAGGTCTCGGTTCAAATCTGGGCAAAACCAATTCAAATTTAGTTGATTCAATAATTAAGAATATGCAAATAATTCTTTCTGAAATTACTCAGTTTTAAAAGATCAATTATGGAATCCAACCAAGTTATATTGGCATTCCAGTTCCCCTATTGTGTCTAGTACAAACTGGAAAAGCTTTCCTATCTTTCCACAATATGAAAAGTGATTGATTGATATGTTTTTGCGCCAAGTAAAAACCAATACCTTGTTTGAGATCGTGGAAGAAATCAAGATAATACAATTGCTTATGGGCATTATCATAAGAAATGTAAAAGTTTAAAAGCGATTAAATTGACACATTATACACAATTGTTACATGGCTTTTGCCAGACTTGAACCGGAGACCTTCAGTGTGTTAGACTGACGTGATAACCAACTACACCACAAAACCATATTGAGTAAAGACATTATTCTACCTCAATTGAAGAATAGGCCAATGTGTTCAAGACAAAACCCAAAGAATTCCAAAGTACCATTATGCCCAAATTCGAGCTGCTCTCATGATATATGTCAAGAGTATTAGTTGTTTTTACTTATGCAATGGTTTTGTGGTGTAGTTGGCTATCACGTCAGTCTCACACACTGAAGGTCTCCAGTTCAAATCTGGGCAAAACCAATTCAAATTTAGTTGATTCAATAATTAAGAATATGCAAATAATTCTTTCTGAAATTACTCAGTTTTAAAAGATCAATTATGGAATCCAACCAAGTTATATTGGCATTCCAGTTCCCCTATTGTGTCTAGTACAAACTGAAAAGCTTTCCTATCTTTCCACAATATGAAAAGTGATTGATTGATATGTTTTTTGCGCCAAGTAAAACCAATACCTTGTTTGAGATCGTGGAAGAAATCAAGATAATACAATTGCTTATGGGCATTATCATAAGAAATGTAAAAGTTTAAAAGCGATTAAATTGACACATTATACACAATTGTTACATGGCTTTGCCCTCGACTTGAACCGGAGACCTTCAATTGTTATTAGGCCTGACGTGATAACCAACTACACCACAAAACCATATTGAGTAAAGACATTATTCTACCTCAATTGAAGAATAGGCCAATGTGTTCAAGACAAAACCCAAAGAATTCCAAAGACCATTATGCTTCAAATTCGAGCTGCTCTCATGATATATGTCAAGAGTATTAGTTGTTTTTACTTATGCAATGGTTTTGTGGTGTAGTTGGCTATCACGTCAGTCTCACACACTGAAGGTCTCCAGTTCAAATCTGGGCAAAACCAATTCAAATTTAGTTGATTCAATAATTAAGAATATGCAAATAATTCTTTCAGAAATTACTCAGTTTTAAAAGATCAATTATGGAATCCAACCAAGTTATATTGGCATTCCAGTTCCCCTATTGTGTCTAGTACAAACTGGAAAAGCTTTCCTATCTTTCCACAATATGAAAAGTGATTGATTGATATGTTTTTGCGCCAAGTAAAAACCAATACCTTGTTTGAGATCGTGGAAGAAATCAAGATAATACAATTGCTTATGGGCATTATCATAAGAAATGTAAAAGTTTAAAAGCGATTAAATTGACACATTATACACAATTGTTACATGGCTTTGCCCGGACTTGAACCGGAGACCTTCAATGTGTTAGACTGACGTGATAACCAACTACACCACAAAACCATATTGAGTAAAGACATTATTCTACCTCAATTGAAGAATAGGCCAATGTGTTCAAGACAAAACCCAGCAATTCCAGTACCATTATGCGCCAAATTCGAGCTGCTCTCATGATATATGTCAAGAGTATTAGTTGTTTTTTTTTATGCAATGGTTTTGTGGTGTAGTTGGCTATCACGTCAGTCTCACACACTGAAGGTCTCCAGTTCAAATCTGGGCAAAACCAATTCAAATTTAGTTGATTCAATAATTAAGAATATGCAAATAATTCTTTCTGAAATTACTCAGTTTTAAAAGATCAATTATGGAATCCAACCAAGTTATATTGGCATTCCAGTTCCCCTATTGTGTCTAGTACAAACTGGAAAAGCTTTCCTATCTTTCCACAATATGAAAAGTGATTGATTGATATGTTTTTGCGCCAAGTAAAAACCAATACCTTGTTTGAGATCGTGGAAGAAATCAAGATAATACAATTGCTTATGGGCATTATCATAAGAAATGTAAAAGTTTAAAAGCGATTAAATTGACACATTATACACAATTGTTACATGGCTTTGCCCGGACTTGAACCGACGACCTTCAGTGTGTTAGACTGACGTGATAACCAACTACACCACAAAACCATATTGAGTAAAGACATTATTCTACCTCAATTGAAGAATAGGCCAATGTGTTCAAGACAAAACCCACCATTATGCGCCAAATTCGAGCTGCTCTCATGATATATGTCAAGAGTATTAGTTGTTTTTACTTATGCAATGGTTTTGTGGTGTAGTTGGCTATCACGTCAGTCTCACACACTGAAGGTCTCCAGTTCAAATCTGGGCAAAACCAATTCAAATTTAGTTGATTCAATAATTAAGAATATGCAAATAATTCTTTCTGAAATTACTCAGTTTTAAAAGATCAATTATGGAATCCAACCAAGTTATATTGGCATTCCAGTTTCCCTATTGTGTCTAGTACAAACTGGAAAAGCTTTCCTATCTTTCCACAATATGAAAAGTGATTGATTGATATGTTTTTGCGCCAAGTAAAAACCAATACCTTGTTTGAGATCGTGGAAGAAATCAAGATAATACAATTGCTTATGGGCATTATCATAAGAAATGTAAAAGTTTAAAAGCGATTAAATTGACACATTATACACAATTGTTACATGGCTTTGCCCGAACTTGAACCGGAGACCTTCAGTGTGTTAGACTGACGTGATAACCAACTACACCACAAAACCATATTGAGTAAAGACATTATTCTATCTCAATTGAAGAATAGGCCAATGTGTTCAAGACAAAACCCAAAGAATTCCAAAGCACCATTATGCGCCAAATTCGAAATGCTCTCATGATATATATGTCAAGAGTATTAGTTGTTTTTACTTATGCAATGGTTTTGTGGTGTAGTTGGCTATCACGTCCGGGCCTCACACACTTTGAAGGTCTCAAGTTCAAATTTACAGGGCAAAACCAATTCAAATTTAGTTGATTCAATAATTAAGAATATGCAAATAATTCTTTCTGAAATTACTCAGTTTTAAAAGATCAATTATGGAATCCAACCAAGTTATATTGGCATTCCAGTTCCCCCTATTGTGTCTAGTACAAACTGAAAAGCTTTCCTATCTTTCCACAATATGAAAAGTGATTGATTGATATGTTTTTTGCCAAAATCAATAAAACCAATACCTTGTTTGAGATCGTGGAAGAAATCAAGATAATATTGCTTATGGGCTTATCATAATTAAAAGTTTAAAAAAGCGAGAAAATTGTAAAAGTTTAAATATGAAAAGACCTTGATTAAATTGACACATTTGAGTAAAGAATTGTTACAATTGAAGAATTGTGTTCAAGACAAAACCCACTTGAACCATTATCAAATAAAATTAAATCATGATATATGTCAATTGAGTTAGTTGTTTTACTTATGAAACGTGGTGTATTGGCTATCACGCAACTACACCACAAAACCATTCAAAATGGGTAAAATTCAAATTTAGTTGATTCAATAATTAAGAATATGCAAATAATTCTTTCTGAAATTATTCTACCTTTTAAAAGATCAATTATGGAAGAATATTGGCATTCCAGTTCCCAATGTGTTCAAGAAACAAAACCCCAAAATATGAAAAGTTTGTTTTGTTTTTATAAAACCAAAAATTTTGAGATACTGCTCTCAAGATATATTGTCAATCATAAGAAATGTAAAAGTTGTTTTTGACTTATGCAATGGTTTTGTGGTGTAATAGGCTATTCAAGAAATTCAAGATTGTTTATTTCCAAGGTTCCAACAAATCCAAAATTCAAATTTAGTTAAAAAAATATTTCAATTTCTTAAAAATAATTTTTCAATTTTGCAAATTCCAAAATTAAAAATTTTAATTATTAATCTATTTCAAAAAGTTAACATTCCATGTCAAGAGTATTAGTTGTTTTTACAAATGCAAAAAGTTGTTTCCTATCTTTCCACAATATGAAAAGTGATTGATTGATATGTTTTTGCCCAAGTAAAAATTAATACCTTGTTTGAGATTTAAAAAATGGAAGAAATCAAGATAATACAATTGCTTATGGGCATTATCATAAGAAATGTAAAAGTTTAAAAAGCCATTAAATTGACACATTATACAAAAATGTTTGATGGCTTTTTCCAAAACCAAGACCTTGGAAATTAAGATAATACAATTGTTAACCAACTACACCACAAAACCATATTGAGTAAAGACATTATTCTACCTCAATTGAAGAATAGGCCAATGTGTTCAAGACAAAACCTTGAATTCCAAAATTCAAAAGGGGAAAATTATGATACAAATTCAAATTGCAAAACCATATTGATATATGTCAAGAGTATTAGTTGTTTTTACCTCAATGCAATGGTTTTGTGGTGTTGTTGGCTATCAAACCCTTTTTTACCGGGAAGGTCTCCGTTCAAATCTTTGCAAAACCAATTCAAATTTAGTTGATTCAATAATTAAGAATATGCAAATAATTTTTTCTGAAATTACCAATTTTAAAAAGATCAATTATGGAATCCAAACAAGTTATATTGGCATTCCATTCCCCTAATTGTGTCTAGTACAAATAAAAGCTTTCCTATCTTTCCACAATATGAAAAGTGATTGATTGATATATTTCTATTCAAAAAAAGGCAACCAATACCTTCCTATTGATGAAAAGTGGAAGAAATCAAATTAAAATACAATTGTTTGGGCAGATATCGAAAGGAAGAAATCAAGATAATAAATTGTAAAAATTTAAAAGCGATTAAATTGACACATTATACAAAAATTGTTACATGGCTTTTGCCCAAGACTTGAACCGAGACCTTCAATGAGGTTAGAAGACGTGATAACCAACTACACCACAAAACCATATTGAGTAAAGACATTATTCTACCTCAATTGAAGAATAGGCCAATGTGTTCAAGACAAAACCCAAAGAATTCCAACCATTATTATGCAGATCAAAAAGAGCTTTCTCATGATATATGTCAAGAGTATTAGTTGTTTTTTTATTATGCAATGGTTTTGTGGTGTAGTTGGCTATCACGTCAGTCTCACACCTTTACTGAAGGTCTCCAGTTCAAATCTGGGCAAAACCAATTCAAATTTAGTTGATTCAATAATTAAGAATATGCAAATAATTCTTTCTGAAATTACTCAATTTTAAAAGATCAATTATGGAATCCAACCAAGTTATATTGGCATTCCAGTTCCCCTATTGTGTCTAGTACAAACCGAAAAGCTTTCCTATCTTTCCACAATATGAAAAGTGATTGATTGATATGTTTTTGCGCCAAGTAAAAAACCAATACCTTGTTTGAGATCGTGGAAGAAATCAAGATAATACAATTGCTTATGGGCATTATCATAAGAAATGTAAAAGTTTAAAAGCGATTAAATTGACACATTATACACAATTGTTACATGGCTTTGCCCTGACTTGAAACCGAGAGACCTTCAAGGTTAGGACCCGACGTGATAACCAACTACACCACAAAACCATATTGAGTAAAGACATTATTCTACCTCAATTGAAGAATAGGCCAATGTGTTCAAGACAAAACCCAAAGAATTCCAGTACCATTATGCCCAAATTCAGCTGCTCTCATGATATATGTCAAGAGTATTAGTTGTTTTTACTTATGCAATGGTTTTGTGGTGTAGTTGGCTATCACGCTCACACACACCTATCAAGGTCTCCAAGGAAAATCAAAATTGGCAAAACCAATTCAAATTTAGTTGATTCAATAATTAAGAATATGCAAATAATTCTTTCCAAATTACTCGCTTTTTTAAAAGATCAATTATGGAATCCAACCAAGTTATATTGGCATTCCAAAGTTCCCTATTGTGTCTAGTACAAAAGAAAAAGCTTTCCTATCTTTCCACAATATGAAAAGTGATTGATTGATATGTTTTTGGCCAAGTAGTAAAACCAATACCTTGTTTGAGATCGTGGAAGAAATCAAGATAATACAATTGCTTATGGGCATTATCATAAGAAATGTAAAAGTTTAAAAGCGATTAAATTGACACATTATACACAATTGTTACATGGCTTTGCCCTGAAGAAAAGAACCGAGACCTTCAATTGTTAGAAAAGCAAACGACGTGATAACCAACTACACCACAAAACCATATTGAGTAAAGACATTATTCTACCTCAATTGAAGAATAGGCCAATGTGTTCAAGACAAAACCCAAAGAATTCCAAAACCATTATTATGCCAAATTGAAAATTGCTCTCATGATATATGTCAAGAGTATTAGTTGTTTTACTTATGCAATGGTTTTGTGGTGTAGTTGGCTATCACGCCAGGCACATGTTCAGGTCTCAAAAATCAAACCTAGCAAAACCAATTCAAATTTAGTTGATTCAATAATTAAGAATATGCAAATAATTCTTTCAAATTACTTACTGCTTTTAAAAGATCAATTATGGAATCCAACCAAGTTATATTGGCATTCCAGTTCCCCTATTGTGTCTAGTACAACCGAAAAGCTTTCCTATCTTTCCACAATATGAAAAGTGATTGATTGATATGTTTTTGCCCAAGTAAAACCAATACCTTGTTTGAGATCGTGGAAGAAATCAAGATAATACAATTGCTTACATATGGGCATTATCATAAGAAATGTAAAAGTTTAAAAGCGATTAAATTGACACATTATACACAATTGTTACATGGCTTTGCCCGACTTGAACCTGAGACCTTCAATTGTTTAGATCGACGTGATAACCAACTACACCACAAAACCATATTGAGTAAAGACATTATTCTACCTCAATTGAAGAATAGGCCAATGTGTTCAAGACAAAACCCAAAGAATTCCAAACCATTATTATTGCCAAATTCGAGCTGCTCTCATGATATATGTCAAGAGTATTAGTTGTTTTACTTATGCAATGGTTTTGTGGTGTAGTTGGCTATCACGTCGACCTCACACACCGAAGGTCTCCATTTTCTGGGCAAAACCAATTCAAATTTAGTTGATTCAATAATTAAGAATATGCAAATAATTCTTTCTGAAATTACTCAGTTTTAAAAGATCAATTATGGAATCCAACCAAGTTATATTGGCTTTCCACAATATGAAAAGTGATTGATTGATATGTTTTTGCGCCAAGTAAAAACCAATAATACCTTGCTTATTTATCATAAGAAATGTAAAAGTTTAAAAGCGATTAAATTGACACATTATACACAATTGTTACATGGCTTTGCCCCTTGAACCGGGACCTTCAAAAATTGTTAGACCGACGGATAACCAACTACACCACAAAAACCATATTGAGTAAAGACATTATTCTACCTCAATTGAAGAATAGGCCAATGTGTTCAAGACAAAACCCAAAGAATTCCAAAGACATTATGCTTCAAATTTAAGCCTCTCATGATATATGTCAAAAGAGTATTAGTTGTTTTTAAATATGCAATGGTTTTGTGGTGTAGTTGGCTATCACGCCACATTCACAAATTAAGTTAGAGTTCAAATCTTCCAAAACCAATTCAAATTTAGTTGATTCAATAATTAAGAATATGCAAATAATTCTTTCTGAAATTACTCGACCTTTAAAAGATCAATTATGGAATCCAACCAAGTTATATTGGCATTCCAAAAAGGAAGTGTCTAGTACAAACTGAAAAAAGCTTTCCTATCTTTCCACAATATGAAAAGTGATTGATTGATATGTTTTTGCCGCCAAGTAAAACCAATACCTTGTTTGAGATCGAAAAGGAAGAAATCAAGATAATACAATTGCTTATGGGCATTATCATAAGAAATGTAAAAGTTTAAAAGAGCGATTAAAATTGACACATTATACACAATTGTTACATGGTTTTGCCCTGACTTGAACCGGAACCCTTCAATATTTAGAATGACGTGATAACCAACTACACCACAAAACCATATTGAGTAAAGACATTATTCTACCTCAATTGAAGAATAGGCCAATGTGTTCAAGACAAAACCCAAAGAATTCCAGCATTCATTATGCAATTTCGAGCTGCCTCATGATATATATGTCAAGAGTATTAGTTGTTTTACTTATGCAATGGTTTTGTGGTGTAGTTGGCTATCACGCCGGTTCCTCACACACAAAAAGGTCTCCGGGAGTTCAAATCAGGCAAAACCAATTCAAATTTAGTTGATTCAATAATTAAGAATATGCAAATAATTCTTTTCCAAAATTACTCAAAGTGAAAAATATAAGATAAAAGATCAATTATGGAATCCAACCAAGTTATATTGGCATTCCAGCCCCCTATTGTGTCTAGTACAAAAACCGAAAAGCTTTCCTATCTTTCCACAATATGAAAAGTGATTGATTGATATGTTTTTGCGCCAAGTAAAACCAATACCTTGTTTGAGATCGTGGAAGAAATCAAGATAATACAATTGCTTATGGGCATTATCATAAGAAATGTAAAAGTTTAAAAGTTATTAAATTGACACATTATACACAATTGTTACATGGCTTTGCCCGGACTTGAACCTGAGACCTTCAGTTAAATGTTAGACCGACGTGATAACCAACTACACCACAAAACCATATTGAGTAAAGACATTATTCTACCTCAATTGAAGAATAGGCCAATGTGTTCAAGACAAACCCAAAGCAATTCCAAAGCATTTATGCGCCAAATTCGAAATGCTTGCTCTCATGATATATGTCAAGAGTATTAGTTGTTTTACTTATGCAATGGTTTTTGGTGTGTAGTTGGCTATCACGCCGGGCCTCACACACCGAAGGTCTCCAGCTCAAATCTGGCAAAACCAATTCAAATTTAGTTGATTCAATAATTAAGAATATGCAAATAATTCTTTTCTCAAATTACTCGGTTTAAAAGATCAATTATGGAATCCAAACCAAGTTATATTGGCATTCCATTCCCCTATTGTGTCTAGTACAAACCGAAAAGCTTTCCTATCTTTCCACAATATGAAAAGTGATTGATTGATATGTTTTTATGCCAAGTAAAACCAATACCTTGTTTGAGATCGTGGAAGAAATCAAGATAATACAATTGCTTATGGGCATTATCATAAGAAATGTAAAAGTTTAAAAGCGATTAAATTGACACATTATACACAATTGTTACATGGCTTTGCCCTGACTTGAACCTTGAAGGTTTAACCGACCTTCAGTTAGGAGAACCGACGGATAACCAACTACACCACAAAACCATATTGAGTAAAGACATTATTCTACCTCAATTGAAGAATAGGCCAATGTGTTCAAGACAAAACCCAAAGAATTCCAAACCATTATGCACCAAAATTCGAAATGCTCTCATGATATATGTCAAGAGTATTAGTTGTTTTACTTATGCAATGGTTTTGTGGTGTAGTTGGCTATCACGCCAGCCTCACACAATCAAGGTCTCCAGTTCAAATCTGGGCAAAACCAATTCAAATTTAGTTGATTCAATAATTAAGAATATGCAAATAATTCTTTTGAAATTACTCGCTTTTAAAAGATCAATTATGGAATCCAACCAAGTTATATTGGCATTCCAGCCCCCCTATTGTGTCTAGTACAAACCGAAAAGCTTTCCTATCTTTCCACAATATGAAAAGTGATTGATTGATATGTTTTTGCGCCAAGTAAAACCAATACCTTGTTTGAGATCGTGGAAGAAATCAAGATAATACAATTGCTTATGGGCATTATCATAAGAAATGTAAAAGTTTAAAAGCTTTATTAAATTGACACATTATACACAATTGTTACATGGCTTTGCCTCGGACTTGAACCCGAGACCTTCAAAGGTTAGACCGACGTGATAACCAACTACACCACAAAACCATATTGAGTAAAGACATTATTCTACCTCAATTGAAGAATAGGCCAATGTGTTCAAGACAAAACCCAAAGAATTCCAAAGCACCATTATGCTTCAAATTCGAAATGCTGCTCTCATGATATATGTCAAGAGTATTAGTTGTTTTTACTTATGCAATGGTTTTGTGGTGTAGTTGGCTATCACGCCGGGCCTCACACACAATCAAGGTCTCCAGTTCAAATCTGGGCAAAACCAATTCAAATTTAGTTGATTCAATAATTAAGAATATGCAAATAATTCTTTCTGAAATTACTCGCTTTTAAAAGATCAATTATGGAATCCAACCAAGTTATATTGGCATTCCAGTTCCCCTATTGTGTCTAGTACAAACCGAAAAGCTTTCCTATCTTTCCACAATATGAAAAGTGATTGATTGATATGTTTTTGCGCCAAGTAAAACCAATACCTTGTTTGAGATCGTGGAAGAAATCAAGATAATACAATTGCTTATGGGCATTATCATAAGAAATGTAAAAGTTTAAAAGCGATTAAATTGACACATTATACACAATTGTTACATGGCTTTGCCCTCGACTTGAACCGAGACCTTCAATGTGTTAGACCGACGTGATAACCAACTACACCACAAAACCATATTGAGTAAAGACATTATTCTACCTCAATTGAAGAATAGGCCCAATGTGTTCAAGACAAAACCCAAAGAATTCCAAAGTACCATTATGCGCCAAATTCGAAATGCTCTCATGATATATGTCAAGAGTATTAGTTGTTTTTACTTATGCAATGGTTTTGTGGTGTAGTTGGCTATCACGCCGCCTCACACACCAAAGGTCTCCAGTTCAAATCTGGGCAAAACCAATTCAAATTTAGTTGATTCAATAATTAAGAATATGCAAATAATTCTTTTTGAAATTACTCAGTTTTAAAAAGATCAATTATGGAATCCAACCAAGTTATATTGGCATTCCAGCTTATATTGTGTCTAGTACAAACCGAAAAGCTTTCCTATCTTTCCACAATATGAAAAGTGATTGATTGATATGTTTTTGCGCCAAGTAAAAACCAATACCTTGTTTGAGATCGTGGAAGAAATCAAGATAATACAATTGCTTATGGGCATTATCATAAGAAATGTAAAAGTTTAAAAGCGATTAAATTGACATTGACACATTATACACAATTGTTTTTGCCCTCATGACCTTTGCCCTTTAACTTTTTGAACCAACTACACTTCATATTGAGTAAAGACATTATTCTACCTCAATTGAAGAATAGACCCAACTACAAAGACAAAACCATATTTATGTAAAGACATTTTCTATATATGTCAATTGAAGAATTTAGGCCAATGTTTTGTTCAAGACAAAACCCAAAGGTCTCCATTCAAAAGTTTTCAAATTTAGTTGATTCAATAATTAAGAATATGCAAATAATTCTTTTGCAAATTATATATTTCAAGAGTATTATGTTGTTTTTAAGTTATGCAATGGTTTTGTGGTGTAGTTGGCTTTCACGTGATTGATTGATATGTTTTTTCTAAAACCAATACCTTGTTTGAGATCGTGGAAGAAATCAAGATAATACAATTGCTTATGGGCATTATCATAAGAAATGTAAAAGTTTAAAAGCGATTAAATTGACACATTATACACAATTGTTACATGGCTTTTTGAAAGGTCTTGACTTGAGGCCTTCAAATCTGGGCAAAACCAATTCAAATTTAGTTGATTCAATAATTAAGAATATGCAAATAATTCTTTTCAAAAAATTACCCAAATTTTAAAAATTCGATCAATTATGGAATCCAACCAAATTTATATTGGCATTCCATGCAATGGTTTTGTGTCTAGTACAAACTTTCCTATCTTTCCACAATATGAAAAGTGATTGATTGATATGTTTTTAAGAATATGCAAATAATTCAAGTAAAACCAAAGGAAACCTTGTTTGAGATTCAAGGATTCCTATTGAAGAAATCAAGATAATACAATTGCTTATGGGCATTATCATAAGAAATGTAAAAGTTTAAAAGCAATACCTTGTTTAAATTGACACATTATACACAATTGTTATGGTGAGAAATTAAAAGTTTAAAAGCGACTTTGACAATTATACAAAACCAATTAACCCTTTTCCTTGAACCAGACCTTCTGATTAGACGATAACCAACTACACCACAAAACCATATTGAGTAAAGACATTATTCTACCTCAATTGAAGAATAGGCCAATGTGTTCAAGACAAAACCCAAAGAATTCCAATTCCATTATGCGCCAAATTGAAAAATTCTCATGATATATGTCAAGAGTATTAGTTGTTTTACTTATGCAATGGTTTTGTGGTGTAGTTGGCTATCACGCCGGGCCTCACACACCAAGGTCTCCAGTTCAAATCTGGGCAAAACCAATTCAAATTTAGTTGATTCAATAATTAAGAATATGCAAATAATTCTTTCTCAAATTACTCGGGAAAAAAGATCAATTATGGAATCCAACCAAGTTATATTGGCATTCCAGTTCCCCTATTGTGTCTAGTACAAACCGAAAAGCTTTCCTATCTTTCCACAATATGAAAAGTGATTGATTGATATGTTTTTTTGCGCCAAGTAAAACCAATACCTTGTTTGAGATCGTGGAAGAAATCAAGATAATACAATTGCTTATGGGCATTATCATAAGAAATGTAAAAGTTTAAAAGCGATTAAATTGACACATTATACACAATTGTTACATGGCTTTGCCCTGACTTGAACCGAGACCTTCAAGAAGTTTAGACCGACGTGATAACCAACTACACCACAAAACCATATTGAGTAAAGACATTATTCTACCTCAATTGAAGAATAGGCCAATGTGTTCAAGACAAAACCCAAAGAATTCCAGCATTATTATGCCAAATTCGAAAGATTTTAAAGCTCTCATGATATATGTCAAGAGTATTAGTTGTTTTACTTATGCAATGGTTTTGTGGTGTAGTTGGCTATCACGCCGTCTCACTCACACACCGAAGGTCTCCAGTTCAAATCTGGGCAAAACCAATTCAAATTTAGTTGATTCAATAATTAAGAATATGCAAATAATTCTTTCCTCAAATTACTCAGTTTAAAAAGATCAATTATGGAATCCAACCAAGTTATATTGGCATTCCAGCCCCCTATTGTGTCTAGTACAAACCGAAAAGCTTTCCTATCTTTCCACAATATGAAAAGTGATTGATTGATATGTTTTTGCGCCAAGTAAAACCAATACCTTGTTTGAGATCGTGGAAGAAATCAAGATAATACAATTGCTTATGGGCATTATCATAAGAAATGTAAAAGTTTAAAAGCGATTAAATTGACACATTATACACAATTGTTACATGGCTTTGCCCTTGACTTGAACCGAGACCTTCAAAGTGTGTTAGACCGACGTGATAACCAACTACACCACAAAACCATATTGAGTAAAGACATTATTCTACCTCAATTGAAGAATAGGCCAATGTGTTCAAGACAAAACCCAAAGAATTCCAAAGCATTATTATGCGCAAAATTCGAAATTCTCATGATATATATGTCAAGAGTATTAGTTGTTTTTACTTATGCAATGGTTTTGTGGTGTAGTTGGCTATCACGTCAGTCTCACACACTTAAGGTCTCCAGTTCAAATCTGGGCAAAACCAATTCAAATTTAGTTGATTCAATAATTAAGAATATGCAAATAATTCTTTCTGAAATTACTCGGTTTTAAAAAGATCAATTATGGAATCCAACCAAGTTATATTGGCATTCCAGTTCCCCTATTGTGTCTAGTACAAACCGGAAAAGCTTTCCTATCTTTCCACAATATGAAAAGTGATTGATTGATATGTTTTTTGCGCCAAGTAAAACCAATACCTTGTTTGAGATCGTGGAAGAAATCAAGATAATACAATTGCTTATGGGCATTATCATAAGAAATGTAAAAGTTTAAAAGCGATTAAATTGACACATTATACACAATTGTTACATGGCTTTGCCCGACTTGAACCGAAACCCTTCAAGTGTGTTAGACGACGTGATAACCAACTACACCACAAAACCATATTGAGTAAAGACATTATTCTACCTCAATTGAAGAATAGGCCAATGTGTTCAAGACAAAACCCAAAGAATTCCAAAGGTACCATTATGCGCCAAATTCGAGCTGCTCTCATGATATATGTCAAGAGTATTAGTTGTTTTACTTATGCAATGGTTTTGTGGTGTAGTTGGCTATCACGTCGGGCCTCACACACACCGGAAAGGTCTCCGGTACCAAATCTGGGCAAAACCAATTCAAATTTAGTTGATTCAATAATTAAGAATATGCAAATAATTCTTTTCCTGAAATTACTTCAGTTTTAAAAGATCAATTATGGAATCCAACCAAGTTATATTGGCATTCCAGTTCCCCTATTGTGTCTAGTACAAACTGAAAAGCTTTCCTATCTTTCCACAATATGAAAAGTGATTGATTGATATGTTTTTGCGCCAAGTAAAAACCAATACCTTGTTTGAGATCGTGGAAGAAATCAAGATAATACAATTGCTTATGGGCATTATCATAAGAAATGTAAAAGTTTAAAAGCGATTAAATTGACACATTATACACAATTGTTACATGGCTTTGCCCGGACTTGAACCGGAGACCTTCAAGTGTTAGACTGACGTGATAACCAACTACACCACAAAACCATATTGAGTAAAGACATTATTCTACCTCAATTGAAGAATAGGCCAATGTGTTCAAGACAAAACCCAAAGAAATTCCAAAGTACCATTATGCGCCAAATTCGAGATGCTCTCATGATATATGTCAAGAGTATTAGTTGTTTTTACTTATGCAATGGTTTTGTGGTGTAGTTGGCTATCACGTCAGTCTCACACACTGAAGGTCTCCAGTTCAAATCTGGGCAAAACCAATTCAAATTTAGTTGATTCAATAATTAAGAATATGCAAATAATTCTTTCTGAAATTACTCAGTTTTAAAAGATCAATTATGGAATCCAACCAAGTTATATTGGCATTCCAGTTCCCCTATTGTGTCTAGTACAAACTGGAAAAGCTTTCCTATCTTTCCACAATATGAAAAGTGATTGATTGATTGATATGTTTTTGCCAAGTAAAAACCAATACCTTGTTTGAGATCGTGGAAGAAATCAAGATAATACAATTGCTTATGGGCATTATCATAAGAAATGTAAAAGTTTAAAAGCGATTAAATTGACACATTATACACAATTGTTACATGGCTTTGCCCGGACTTGAACCGACGACCTTCAGTGTGTTAGACTGACGTGATAACCAACTACACCACAAAACCATATTGAGTAAAGACATTATTCTACCTCAATTGAAGAATAAGCCAATGTGTTCAAGACAAAACCCAGCAATTCCAGTACCATTATGCGCCAAATTCGAGCTGCTCTCATGATATATGTCAAGAGTATTAGTTGTTTTTACTTATGCAATGGTTTTGTGGTGTAGTTGGCTATCACGTCAGCCTCACACACAAAGGTCTCCAGTTCAAATCTGGGCAAAACCAATTCAAATTTAGTTGATTCAATAATTAAGAATATGCAAATAATTCTTTCTGAAATTACTCAGTTTTAAAAGATCAATTATGGAATCCAACCAAGTTATATTGGCATTCCAGTTCCCCTATTGTGTCTAGTACAAAAACCGAAAAGCTTTCCTATCTTTCCACAATATGAAAAGTGATTGATTGATATGTTTTTGCGCCAAGTAAAAACCAATACCTTGTTTGAGATCGTGGAAGAAATCAAGATAATACAATTGCTTATGGGCATTATCATAAGAAATGTAAAAGTTTAAAAGCGATTAAATTGACACATTATACACAATTGTTACATGGCTTTGCCCTGACTTGAACCGAGACCTTCAAAGGTGTTAGACCGGACGGATAACCAACTACACCACAAAACCATATTGAGTAAAGACATTATTCTACCTCAATTGAAGAATAGGCCAATGTGTTCAAGACAAAACCCAAAGAATTCCAAGACCATTATGCGCCAAATTCGAAATGCCTCTCTCATGATATATGTCAAGAGTATTAGTTGTTTTTACTTATGCAATGGTTTTGTGGTGTAGTTGGCTATCACGCCGCCTCACACACCAAGGTCTCAGTTCAAAATCAAATTCAAATTTAGTTGATTCAATAATTAAGAATATGCAAATAATTCTTTCTGAAATTACTCGGTTTTAAAAGATCAATTATGGAATCCAACCAAGTTATATTGGCATTCCATTCCCTATTGTGTCTAGTACAAACCGAAAAAGCTTTCCTATCTTTCCACAATATGAAAAGTGATTGATTGATATGTTTTTGCCAAGTAAAACCAATACCTTGTTTGAGATCGTGGAAGAAATCAAGATAATACAATTGCTTATGGGCATTATCATAAGAAATGTAAAAGTTTAAAAGCGATTAAATTGACACATTATACACAATTGTTACATGGCTTTGCCCTTACTTTGAACCGGAGACCTTCAAGGTGTTAGACTGACGGATAACCAACTACACCACAAAAAACCATATTGAGTAAAGACATTATTCTACCTCAATTGAAGAATAGGCCAATGTGTTCAAGACAAAACCCAAAGAATTCCAAGCACCATTATAAGCCAAATTCGAAATGCTCTCATGATATATGTCAAGAGTATTAGTTGTTTTTACTTATGCAATGGTTTTGTGGTGTAGTTGGCTATCACGTCGGGCCTCACACACCAATCAAGGTCTCCAGTTCAAATCTGGGCAAAACCAATTCAAATTTAGTTGATTCAATAATTAAGAATATGCAAATAATTCTTTCTGAAATTACTCAGTTTTAAAAGATCAATTATGGAATCCAACCAAGTTATATTGGCATTCCAGTTCCCCTATTGTGTCTAGTACAAACTGGAAAAGCTTTCCTATCTTTCCACAATATGAAAAGTGATTGATTGATAAAAACCAATACCTTGTTTGAGATCGTGGAAGAAATCAAGATAATACAATTGCTTATGGGCATTATCATAAGAAATGTAAAAGTTTAAAAGCGATTAAATTGACACATTATACACAATTGTTACATGGCTTTGCCCGAACTTGAACCGGAGACCTTCACGTGATAACCAACTACACCACAAAACCATATTGAGTAAAGACATTATTCTACCTCAATTGAAGAATAGGCCAATGTGTTCAAGACAAAACCCAGCAATTCCAGTACCATTATGCGCCAAATTCGAGCTGCTCTCATGATATATGTCAAGAGTGTTAGTTGTTTTTACTTATGCAATGGTTTTGTGGTGTAGTTGGCTATCACGTCAGTCTCACACACTGAAGGTCTCCAGTTCAAATCTGGGCAAAACCAATTCAAATTTAGTTGATTCAATAATTAAGAATATGCAAATAATTCTTTCTGAAATTACTCAGTTTTAAAAGATCAATTATAACCAAGTTATATTGGCATTCCAGTTCCCCTATTGTGTCTAGTACAAACTGGAAAAGCTTTCCTATCTTTCCACAATATGAAAAGTGATTGATTGATATGTTTTTGCGCCAAGTAAAAACCAATACCTTGTTTGAGATCGTGGAAGAAATCAAGATAATACAATTGCTTATGGGCATTATCATAAGAAATGTAAAAGTTTAAAAGCGATTAAATTGACACATTATACACAATTGTTACATGGCTTTGCCCGGACTTGAACCGGAGACCTTCAGTGTGTTAGACTGACGTGATAACCAACTACACCACAAAACCATATTGAGTAAAGACATTATTCTACCTCAATTGAAGAATAGGCCAATGTGTTCAAGACAAAACCCAGCAATTCCAGTACCATTATGCGCCAAATTCGAGCTGCTCTCATGATATATGTCAAGAGTATTAGTTGTTTTTACTTATGCAATGGTTTTGTGGTGTAGTTGGCTATCACGTCCGGTCTCACACACAATCAAGGTCTCCCCAGCTCAAATCTGGGCAAAACCAATTCAAATTTAGTTGATTCAATAATTAAGAATATGCAAATAATTCTTTTCTGAAATTACTCCGAGCTTTTTAAAGATCAATTATGGAATCCAACCAAGTTATATTGGCATTCCAGTTCCCCTATTGTGTCTAGTACAAACCGAAAAGCTTTCCTATCTTTCCACAATATGAAAAGTGATTGATTGATATGTTTTTGCGGAAGGGGAGTAAAACCAATACCTTGTTTGAGATCGTGGAAGAAATCAAGATAATACAATTGCTTATGGGCATTATCATAAGAAATGTAAAAGTTTAAAAGCTTTATTAAATTGACACATTATACAATTGTTGTTACATGGCTTTGCCCGACTTGAACCGAGACCTTCAAGAGGTTAGACTGACGTGATAACCAACTACACCACAAAACCATATTGAGTAAAGACATTATTCTACCTCAATTGAAGAATAGGCCAATGTGTTCAAGACAAAACCCAAAGAATTCCAAAGCAGTTCATTATGCCAAATTCGAAATGCTCTCATGATATATGTCAAGAGTATTAGTTGTTTTACTTATGCAATGGTTTTGTGGTGTAGTTGGCTATCACGTCGGTCTCACACACAATCAAGGTCTCCAGTTCAAATCTGGGCAAAACCAATTCAAATTTAGTTGATTCAATAATTAAGAATATGCAAATAATTCTTTTCTCAAATTACTCGGTTTTAAAAGATCAATTATGGAATCCAACCAAGTTATATTGGCATTCCAGGTTCCCTATTGTGTCTAGTACAAACCGAAAAGCTTTCCTATCTTTCCACAATATGAAAAGTGATTGATTGATATGTTTTTTTTTTCCAAGTAAAACCAATACCTTGTTTGAGATCGTGGAAGAAATCAAGATAATACAATTGCTTATGATAAGAAATGTAAAAGTTTAAAAGCGATTAAATTGACACATTATACACAATTGTTACATGCCTTTGCCACATTATACACAATTGTTACATGCCTTTGCCCGGACTTGAACCGGAGACCTTCAGTGTGTTAGACTGACGTGATAACCAACTACACCACAAAACCATATTGAGTAAAGACATTATTCTACCTCAATTGAAGAATAGGCCAATGTGTTCAAGACAAAACCCAAAGAATTCCAAAGACCATTATGCGCCAAATTCGAGCTGCTCTCATGATATATGTCAAGAGTATTAGTTGTTTTTACTTATGCAATGGTTTTGTGGTGTAGTTGGCTATCACGTCAGTCTCACACACTGAAGGTCTCCAGTTCAAATCTGGGCAAAACCAATTCAAATTTAGTTGATTCAATAATTAAGAATATGCAAATAATTCTTTCAAAATTACTCGGTTTTAAAAGATCAATTATGGAATCCAACCAAGTTATATTGGCATTCCAGTTTCCCTATTGTGTCTAGTACAAACCGAAAAGCTTTCCTATCTTTCCACAATATGAAAAGTGATTGATTGATATGTTTTTAAGCCAAGTAAAACCAATACCTTGTTTGAGATCGTGGAAGAAATCAAGATAATACAATTGCTTATGGGCATTATCATAAGAAATGTAAAAGTTTAAAAGCGATTAAATTGACACATTATACACAATTGTTACATGGCTTTGCCCGGACTTGAACCGGAGACCTTCAGTGTGTTAGACTGACGTGATAACCAACTACACCACAAAACCATATTGAGTAAAGACATTATTCTACCTCAATTGAAGAATAGGCCAATGTGTTCAAGACAAAACCCAGCAATTCCAGTACCATTATGCACCAAATTCGAGCTGCTCTCATGATATATGTCAAGAGTATTAGTTGTTTTTACTTATGCAATGGTTTTGTGGTGTAGTTGGCTATCACGCCGGCCTCACACACTAATCAAGGTCTCCGTTCAAATCTGGGCAAAACCAATTCAAATTTAGTTGATTCAATAATTAAGAATATGCAAATAATTCTTTTCTGAAAATTACTCGAGTTTTAAAAGATCAATTATGGAATCCAACCAAGTTATATTGGCATTCCAGGTTCCCCTATTGTGTCTAGTACAAACTGAAAAAGCCTTTCCTATCTTTCCACAATATGAAAAGTGATTGATTGATATGTTTTTGCGCCAAGTAAAACCAATACCTTGTTTGAGATCGTGGAAGAAATCAAGATAATACAATTGCTTATGGGCATTATCATAAGAAATGTAAAAGTTTAAAAAGCGATTAAATTGACACATTATACACAATTGTTACATGGCTTTGCCCTGACTTGAACCGAATCGAGACCTTCAATTGTGTTAGACCGACGTGATAACCAACTACACCACAAAACCATATTGAGTAAAGACATTATTCTACCTCAATTGAAGAATAGGCCAATGTGTTCAAGACAAAACCCAAAGAATTCCAAAGTACCATTATGCGCCAAATTCGAAAAAAGAGCTTCTCTCATGATATATGTCAAGAGTATTAGTTGTTTTTACTTATGCAATGGTTTTGTGGTGTAGTTGGCTATCACGCCGGGCCTCTCACACACAATCAAGGTCTCCAGCTCAAATCTGGGCAAAAAACCAATTCAAATTTAGTTGATTCAATAATTAAGAATATGCAAATAATTCTTTTGAAAATTACTCGGTTTTTAAAAGATCAATTATGGAATCCAACCAAGTTATATTGGCATTCCAGTTTCCCTATTGTGTCTAGTACAAACCGAAAAGCTTTCCTATCTTTCCACAATATGAAAAGTGATTGATTGATATGTTTTTTCCTAAAATGCCAAGTAAAAAGTAAAACCAATACCTTGTTTGAGATCGTGGAAGAAATCAAGATAATACAATTGCTTATGGGCATTATCATAAGAAATGTAAAAGTTTAAAAGCGATTAAATTGACACATTATACACAATTGTTACATGGCTTTGCCCGGACTTGAACCAGAGACCTTCAGTGTGTTAGACTGACGTGATAACCAACTACACCACAAAACCATATTGAGTAAAGACATTATTCTACCTCAATTGAAGAATAGGCCAATGTGTTCAAGACAAAACCCAAAGAATTCCAAAGCATTCCATTATGCTCCAAAAATTCGAAAGCTTGCTCTCATGATATATGTCAAGAGTATTAGTTGTTTTTACTTATGCAATGGTTTTGTGGTGTAGTTGGCTATCACGTCAGTCTCACACACTTAAGGTCTCCAGTTCAAATCTGGGCAAAACCAATTCAAATTTAGTTGATTCAATAATTAAGAATATGCAAATAATTCTTTTCTGAAATTACTCCGCTTTTAAAAGATCAATTATGGAATCCAACCAAGTTATATTGGCATTCCAGGTTCCCCTATTGTCTAGTACAAAATGAAAAAGTTTTCCTATCTTTCCACAATATGAAAAGTGATTGATTGATATGTTTTTAATTGCCAAGTAAAACCAATACCTTGTTTGAGATCGTGGAAGAAATCAAGATAATACAATTGCTTATGGGCATTATCATAAGAAATGTAAAAAGTTTAAAAGCCATTAAATTGACACATTATACACAATTGTTACATGTTTGTTGCCCGAACTTGAACCGAGACCTTCATTTGATAACCAACTACACCACAAAACCATATTGAGTAAAGACATTATTCTACCTCAATTGAAGAATAGGCCAATGTGTTCAAGACAAAACCCAAAATTCCATACCATTATAAATTCGATTTATTCATGATATATGTCAAGAGAAGAATTTTTACTTATGCAATGGTTTTGTGGTGTAAGACAAAACACAATCCAAAGAATTCAAATCAAAAAACCAATTCAAATTTAGTTGATTCAATAATTAAGAATATGCAAATAATTCTTTTCTCTTACTTTCGGTTTAAAGATCAATTATGGAATCCAACCAAGTTATATTGGCATTCCAGTTCCCCTATTGTGTCTAGTACAAACTGAAAAGCTTTCCTATCTTTCCACAATATGAAAAGTGATTGATTGATATGTTTTTGCAAAAAACCAATAATAAACATTTGCTGTTTGAGATCGTGGAAGAAATCAAGATAATACAATTGCTTATGGGCATTATCATAAGAAATGTAAAAGTTTAAAAGGTGTAAATTGACACATTATACACAATTGTTACATGGCTTTGCCTATTCAGTTAGGTTAGACACGTGATAACCAACTACACCACAAAACCATATTGAGTAAAGACATTATTCTACCTCAATTGAAGAATAGGCCAATGTGTTCAAGACAAAACCCAAAGAATTCCAAGTACCATTATGCGCCAAATTCGAAATTCTCATATATGTCAAGAGTATTAGTTGTTTTTACTTATGCAATGGTTTTGTGGTGTAGTTGGCTATCAAATTTTCTCCAGTTCAAATCAAATCGGCAAAACCAATTCAAATTTAGTTGATTCAATAATTAAGAATATGCAAATAATTCTTTCCAAATTACTCGCTTTTAAAAAGATCAATTATGGAATCCAACCAAGTTATATTGGCATTCCAGGCCCCTATTGTGTCTAGTACAAACCGGAAAAGCTTTCCTATCTTTCCACAATATGAAAAGTGATTGATTGATATGTTTTGCGCCAAGTAAAACCAATACCTTGTTTGAGATCGTGGAAGAAATCAAGATAATACAATTGCTTATGGGCATTATCATAAGAAATGTAAAAGTTTAAAAGCGATTAAATTGACACATTATACACAATTGTTACATGGCTTTGCCCAAACTTGAACCGAGACCTTCAAGTGTGTTAGACCGACGACATGATAACCAACTACACCACAAAACCATATTGAGTAAAGACATTATTCTACCTCAATTGAAGAATAGGCCAATGTGTTCAAGACAAAACCCAAAGATTCCCAAGATTCATTATGCGCCAAATTCAAATTGCTCATCATGATATATATGTCAAGAGTATTAGTTGTTTTACTTATGCAATGGTTTTGTGGTGTAGTTGGCTATCACGCCGGGCCTCACACACCGAAGGTCTCCAGCTTCAAATCTGGGCAAAACCAATTCAAATTTAGTTGATTCAATAATTAAGAATATGCAAATAATTCTTTCTGAAATTACTCAGTTTAAAAAAGATCAATTATGGAATCCAACCAAGTTATATTGGCATTCCAGTTCCCCTATTGTGTCTAGTACAAACTGAAAAAGCTTTCCTATCTTTCCACAATATGAAAAGTGATTGATTGATATGTTTTTGCGCCAAGTAAAAACCAATACCTTGTTTGAGATCGTGGAAGAAATCAAGATAATACAATTGCTTATGGGCATTATCATAAGAAATGTAAAAGTTTAAAAGCGATTAAATTGACACATTATACACAATTGTTACATGGCTTTGCCCGACTTGAACCGAGACCTTCAAAAATGTGTTTAGACTACGACGGATAACCAACTACACCACAAAACCATATTGAGTAAAGACATTATTCTACCTCAATTGAAGAATAGGCCAATGTGTTCAAGACAAAACCCAAAGAATTCCAATTTCCATTATGCGCCAAAATTCGAAATAATGCTCTCATGATATATGTCAAGAGTATTAGTTGTTTTTACTTATGCAATGGTTTTGTGGTGTAGTTGGCTATCACGCCGGGCCTCACACAAATCAAGGTCTCCGGTTCAAATCTGGGCAAAACCAATTCAAATTTAGTTGATTCAATAATTAAAGAATATGCAAATAATTCTTTTTCGAAATTACTCGAAAAAAAAAAGATCAATTATGGAATCCAACCAAGTTATATTGGCATTCCGGTTCCCCTATTGTGTCTAGTACAAACCGAAAAAGCTTTCCTATCTTTCCACAATATGAAAAGTGATTGATTGATATGTTTTTTATGCCAAGTAAAACCAATACCTTGTTTGAGATCGTGGAAGAAATCAAGATAATACAATTGCTTATGGGCATTATCATAAGAAATGTAAAAGTTTAAAAGCGATTAAATTGACACATTATACACAATTGTTACATGGCTTTGCCCGGACTTGAACCGAGACCTTCAAAGGTGTTAGACTGACGTGATAACCAACTACACCACAAAACCATATTGAGTAAAGACATTATTCTACCTCAATTGAAGAATAGGCCAATGTGTTCAAGACAAAACCCAAAGAATTCCAAAGACCATTATGCGCCAAATTCGAAGCTGCTCTCATGATATATGTCAAGAGTATTAGTTGTTTTACTTATGCAATGGTTTTGTGGTGTAGTTGGCTATCACGCCAGCCTCACACACCGAAGGTCTCCGGTTCAAAAAATCTGGGCAAAACCAATTCAAATTTAGTTGATTCAATAATTAAGAATATGCAAATAATTCTTTCTGAAATTACTCAGTTTTAAAAGATCAATTATGGAATCCAACCAAGTTATATTGGCATTCCAGTTCCCCTATTGTGTCTAGTACAAACCGAAAAGCTTTCCTATCTTTCCACAATATGAAAAGTGATTGATTGATATGTTTTTTTTTCCAAGTAAAACCAATACCTTGTTTGAGATCGTGGAAGAAATCAAGATAATACAATTGCTTATGGGCATTATCATAAGAAATGTAAAAGTTTAAAAAGCGATTAAATTGACACATTATACACAATTGTTACATGGCTTTGCCCCTGACTTGAACCGAGAGACCTTCATTGTGTTTAGACCGACGTGATAACCAACTACACCACAAAACCATATTGAGTAAAGACATTATTCTACCTCAATTGAAGAATAGGCCAATGTGTTCAAGACAAAACCCAAAGAATTCCAAAGACCATTATGCGCCAAATTCGAGCTGCTCTCATGATATATGTCAAGAGTATTAGTTGTTTTTACTTATGCAATGGTTTTGTGGTGTAGTTGGCTATCACGTCAGTCTCACACGCTGAAGGTCTCCAGTTCAAATCTGGGCAAAACCAATTCAAATTTAGTTGATTCAATAATTAAGAATATGCAAATAATTCTTTCTGAAATTACTCAGTTTTAAAAGATCAATTATGGAATCCAACCAAGTTATATTGGCATTCCATTGTGTCTAGTACAAACTGGAAAAGCTTTCCTATCTTTCCACAATATGAAAAGTGATTGATTGATATGTTTTTGCGCCAAGTAAAAAACAATACCTTGTTTGAGATCGTGGAAGAAATCAAGATAATACAATTGCATAAGAAATGTAAAAGTTTAAAAGCGATTAAATTGACACATTATACACAATTGTTACATGGCTTTGCCCGGACTTGAACCGGAGACCTTCAGTGTGTTAGACTGACGTGATAACCAACTACACCACAAAACCATATTGAGTAAAGACATTATTCTACCTCAATTGAAGAATAGGCCAATGTGTTCAAGACAAAACCCAAAAATTCCAAAGTACCATTATGCGCCAAATTCAGCTGCTCTCATGATATATGTCAAGAGTATTAGTTGTTTTACTTATGCAATGGTTTTGTGGTGTAGTTGGCTATCACGTCGAGCCTCACACACCTTTGAAGGTCTCCAGTTCAAATCTGGGCAAAACCAATTCAAATTTAGTTGATTCAATAATTAAGAATATGCAAATAATTCTTTCTGAAATTACTCAGTTTTAAAAGATCAATTATGGAATCCAACCAAGTTATATTGGCATTCCAGTTCCCCTATTGTGTCTAGTACAAACTGGAAAAGCTTTCCTATCTTTCCACAATATGAAAAGTGATTGATTGATATGTTTTTGCGCCAAGTAAAAACCAATACCTTGTTTGAGATCGTGGAAGAAATCAAGATAATACAATTGCTTATGGGCATTATCATAAGAAATGTAAAAGTTTAAAAGCGATTAAATTGACACATTATACACAATTGTTACATGGCTTTGCCCGGACTTGAACCGGAGACCTTTTTGTTAGATCACCTATTGATAACCAACTACACCACAAAACCATATTGAGTAAAGACATTATTCTTTGACCTCAATTGAAGAATAGGCCAATGTGTTCAAGACAAAACCATATCTACATGTACCATTATGCTTGTTTAATTCTTTTTTTTTTTGTGATATATGTCAAGAGTATTAGTTGTTTTTACTTATGCAATGGTTTTGTGGTGTAGTTGGCTATCACGCCGGGCCTCAATTGAAAAAGGTCTCAAATGATGAGCCAATGGATAGAACAAAACCATGAACATATTATTATTTATGTTTTTGATGGATATTTTATCAACATTCTTATTAAGAATATGCAAATAATTTTTTCCTATAAGGGGGTTAAAAGTGAATTTGGTTTATTAGATTAGTGTAGCATGGGTAACCTTCATTGGAGATAAAAAAAGGTCTACAACTAAGCAATCTTGATATATTTAATATGGATTGAAAAGACAATTTAAAGCTATGTAGCATCGCAATCTTAGTTGGTAGGTGTTTTAATTGTAATATTTAATGAAACCCAAAAACATTCCGTTGTTCAAAGGTAATGTCATCTAAGAAGCGTCCAATTTAATAAATCATCCACAATCTTTGAAAAAAAGGGCTCATTTAGCAAATGTAATGTTTTGAGCAAAAATGTAATGTTTTGAGCAAGTAATATGTCTAATGTATAATGTTTCCCATAGAAATGATAGTAGTTAATACAAATATGAACTACTTGGCATTTCTTGTTTTTGTAGAAAATGTAAAAGTTTAAACGATTAAATCCGAATGTACATTATACATCATAAATTGTGGCTTTGCCCTAGGGCGCTTGAACTATTCTATTGCCTATGTTAGAAACGTATTGCTCAAACTACACCACCGGAAATCTAATTATTGAGTAAAGACATTATAGCGTCTTTGCAAAAATATTTCTTTAAGAGAAGGAAGGTTCAAATTCGAGCAGAGTAGATGATACATTTTGATTTTGAACTGGAGCTTATAGAGAACATGGTATTTACATTAAAACCTTAACATTAAAATTTATTATATACAAACATGAAGTATTCTTTTCAAATTGAACATGCCCATGGCAACCAACTGAAACCTGCAAACTTGCAAAAGAGCATGGCAAACTATGTTGGATACCTTCAAGAACATATTTTAAAGAATCTTTGTAACAACCAAAATGCAAAGCCTTTCCAAGGCAAGCATTTTTTTGAGGCTAGAGAGCCACATTGTTGAATGAATTTCCTTGTGGTGTATTTCTTAGATTCCAATGATAATCCTGAAGGTAGTGCTCCAATGATAATCCAAAAAATGTATAATAGCTCTTCCAATGAGAAGTTTAAAGTTAATATACTACATCTAAGAGTTAAATAATTTTTTAAAAATTTCACAATAGCCCCACCTGCATGCCTTCAAATCAACCACAAACCTGTTATATTCTTTATTTTTCAATTCCCTATTTGCCTTATACAAAGCAAAAAGTCCAGATTTGCAAGGGATTGATTATTGACAAATTTAAATGTTTCTTTGCTTCCATTTCTCTCTTTTTTTTTTCCTTGAATAGCACAAAGGATTTTATAAAGAGGAGGACATACAATTCTCTTATGCACAAATGCATGAATAGAGCAAATGCATCATTTATTTTTTTTAACCTATTGCTACAAAGACAACAGGTTTACCTAATTTCAAATTTGAAGCCAAAGATACTATAGCAAATGCAAGCAAAACCAAGGTCAAATTTCTTGAGCTTGAATTATTGAAGAATATTGCTTAAATCTTTTGGGAAATGAGGAGAGATTTCAAGGAAAAATTTCAAACACCCACCATAATTATATGCAATGGACTTTGAGGGGCTATTGCATTCTAGTAAAAGCAAGGCGATGTCCAGTCCCCTTTGTTAAATTTCCGGATAAAAGAAAATGAAAACATTTGATGCATTGTTTTAACATTAGTGTTCAAATCAATTAAAGAAATGCTACTAAATTAAATTGAGTTCAAGTTGCTAACCTTTCATTATGGACAAAACCTCTGCTTTTGCCCTTGATTGATGAAAATGCATCTGCCTTAAAATCAAAAAGGCAATTCACAATTTGTTCATGCCTTTTATAGAACGTAAATGGATGTATTTGCCCTATGCCAAAAATTCAGCAGATGTACATGCATTTCATGGAATTATAGGGCATGTAAACCGTTTCTTACCTCAAATGAAGAAGAGATAACATCCAATTTAACATAAAGGAAGCCCAAATTAAAGGAAAGATTTCTTGTGTTGTTTCTTATTTCATGTTATATGTCAAAAAGTATATTTTGCAAATGCCCTAGTTCCACAAAAGTTTTGGATTTGATAGACTTCAATCGTCCAAAGAACACCTTCCTCTAGGTTCCTTAGCATATTAAGAGCATAAATACCTCTAGAGGTATCAAATCAAGTTGTTTGGCAGGGCCGATTACAAATAAACCTTTTGTGGAACTTTGCTATCCGCAAAAACCAGAGGCCATTTCCAAATGTAAAACAAAGCAATTCTAGAGTGATTCAATTTATGCAAATAATTCTTTTCTTGATCTTTTGTTTTGCAAATCATTTCGCTCAAATCGATGTGAAAAATATGAAATTATGGAAGCTGGAAGTTAAGTCTTACAATTAAGATCTTCATTGGCATTATCAAATAAAAATGGTTTACAGTTTAAAAGTTTGTTCGTTTGTCTTTACAAATCGAAAGCATGGGGTTGTTGCATGTTTACATCTTTCCACTATATGAATATTCTAGTGATTGATTGATATGGAAAGGGGTAACGAAAAGTAAAACCAATACCTTGTTTGAGATCGGGAAGAAATCAAGATAATACAATTGCCGATTTACATTATCATAAAAATGTAAAAAGTTTAAAAGATTATAATACACATTGTTACATGGCTTTGCCCGGACTTGAACCGGAGACCTTCAATGTGTTAGGCATAAATGATAACCAACTACACCACAAAACCATATTGAGTAAAGACATTATTCTACCTCAATTGAAGAATTTTGGCCAATGTGTTCAAGACAAAACCCAATTCCAAAACCATTATGCGCCAAATTCGAGCTGCTCTCATGATATATGTCAAAGAGTATTAGTTGTTTTTTTACTTATGCAATGGTTTTGTGGTGTAGTTGGCTATCACGTCAGTCTCACAATAATCAAGGTCTCCATTCAAATATGGGCAAAACCAATTCAAATTTAGTTGATTCAATAATTAAGAATATGCAAATAATTCTTTTCCTCAAATTACTCGGTTTTTAAAGATCAATTATGGAATCCAACCAAGTTATATTGGCATTCCAGTTCCCCAATTTGTGTCTAGTACAAAATGAAAAAGCTTTCCTATCTTTCCACAATATGAAAAAATGATTGATTGATATGTTTTTGTCTAAGTAAAACCAATACCTTGTTTGAGATCGTGGAAGAAATCAAGATAATACAATTGCTTATGGGCATTATCATAAGAAATGTAAAAGTTTAAAAATGTTAAATTGACACATTATACACAATTGTTACATGGCTTTGCCCGGACTTGAAGGAGGAGAACCTTCATTAATGTTAGACTAACGTGATAACCAACTACACCACAAAACCATATTGAGTAAAGACATTATTCTACCTCAATTGAAGAATAGGCCAAGAAAAAGGCATTATAATAAGACAAAAATATTTCTTTCATTCCATTATCATTATGCTCCAAATGAGCTAGATTTTCTTTTGATATATGTATGCAAAGAGTATTAGTTGTTTTACTTATGCAATGGTTTTACCTAACATGAAGTATTCTCACACAAATTGAACATGCCCATGGCAACCAACTGAAACCAATTCAAATTTAAAAAGAGATTCAAACTAATTAAGAATATGCAAAACAATTTTTTCTAAAAAACCATTAAAAGATCAATTATGGAATCCAACCAAGTTATAAGGCATTCCATTTTTTTGTGTCTAGAACAATTGTTGAAAAAATTATCCTATCTTTTCCACAATATGAAAAATTGAAATTTTCCTGAAGGTAAAAACCAATACCTTGTTTGAGATCGTGGAAGAAATCAAGATAATACAATTTTAAAGGGTATTATATAAGAAATCTAAAGTTAAATAATTAAATTGAAACATTATACAATTGTTACATGCCTTTGCAAATCTTGACCAAAATTTTTTTAATGGTTCCTATATTTGCCAACTAGAAAAAAACCATATTGATTCAATAACAAAATTGCATCTCCTCTTCTTTTCTTTTGGAATCCACCAGACAAAACCACAAAAGGATTTTATAAAGAGGAGGACCAAATTCGAATAGCACAAATGCATGAATAGAGCAAAATGCATCATTGTGTTTTAACAATTGCTACAAAGACAACAGTTACCTAATTTTCGAATTTGAAGCAATACTATAGCAATTTGCATAGATTGGAGGTCAATGTTCTTGAAGCAAAAACTTATTGAAATTTATTGAAAAATGATTAAAATATGTCAATCTTCAAGGAAAATTTCAAACACCCAATAATTAAAGAAGACATTTTCTTTTGTTGATAAATAATGGAATCCAAAAAAGGCGATGTCCAAAAGATGGAAAGACAATGGTTTTGTGGTATATCAAACATTTGATGCATTGTATTAACAATTAAATTTAGTTCATTCAATAATTAAGAATATGCAAATAATTAAATCCAAAATTAAAAGTTTTAAAAGATCAATTATGGAAAAACCAACCAAGTTATATTGGCATTGATTGATGATTTGTCTAGTCTGCCCACAACCATCAAAAGGCTTTTATCTTTCCACAATTCATGAAAAGTTATTGAATGTTTTTTTGGATGTAAAACCAATACCAAAAATTGAGATCGTACATGCAATCAAGATAATATCAATTGAATTATGGGCATTATCAAAGAAATTTCTTAAAGTTTAAAAGCCGATTAAATTGACACATTATATCCAATTTAACATAAATGGCTTTGCCCGACTTAAAGGAAAGACCTTCTTGTGTTGTTTCTTGATAACCAACTATCCCACAAAACCATATTGAGTAAAGACCCTATTCTACCTCAATTGAAGAATAGGCCAATGTGTTCAAGACAAAACCCTTCCCTTCCAGGTTCCATTAGCATATACCAAATTCGAAATGCCTCATGATATATGTCAAATCAAGTTGTTTTTACTTATGCAATGGTTTTGTGGTGTAGTTGGCTATCACGTCCATTCTCAAAACCAAAGGTCTCATTTCAAATCTGGGCAAAACCAATTCAAATTTAGTTGATTCAATAATTAAGAATATGCAAATAATTCTTTACCTCAAATTACTGAAAGAATTAAAAAGATCAATTATGGAATCCAACCAAGTTATATTGGCATTCCATTTCCCTATTGTGTCTAGTACAAAAAAAAGGTTTCCTATCTTTCCACAATATGAAAAGTGATTGATTGATATGTTTTTTATTTTCAAGTAAAACCAATACCTTGTTTGAGATCGTGGAAGAAATCAAGATAATACAATTGCTTATGGGCATTATCATAAGAAATGTAAAAGTTTAAAAAGAGAAACCCTAAATTGACACATTATACATGAACAATTGTTACATGGCTTTGCCCCAACTGAATAATATACCTAAATTATTGTTTAAGAATAGGGCAATGATAAACAACTACACCACAAAAAAGTATACCATTATAATATAAAGACATTATTCTACCTCAATTGAAGAATAAATTGAAAATTGTTCAAATGATGAAACCAACCACTATAGAACACCACACATGAACATATATATTATTTATGTTTTGATGGATATTTTATGAACATTCTTATCTAGTAGAAAACCAAGCGCCCAACATTGCTAGGCTATAAGGGTTATGTGTGAATTTGGTTTATTAGATTAGTGTAGCATGGGTAACCTTCATTGGAGATAAAACCAATTACAACTAAGCAATCTTGATATATTTAATATGGATACAAATTAGACAATTTAAAGCTATGTAGCATCGCAATCTTAGTTGGTAGGTGTGGAGTTTAATTGTAATATTTAATGAAACCCAAAACATTCCGTTGTTCAAAGGTAATGTCATCTAAATGCGGTCCAATTTAATAAATCATCCACAATCTTTGAAAAGTAAACTCATTTAGCAAATGTAATGTTTTGAGCAAAAATGTAATGTTTTGAGCAAAGTAATATGTCTAATGTATAATGTTTCGCTCATAGAAATGATAGTAGTTCGCATAAATATGAACTACTTGGATTTCTTGTTTTTGTAGAAAATGTAAATATCAAACGATAAGTCTGGAATGTACAATAGACATCATAAATTGTGGCAACGGATTAGGGCAGTTGCTCTATTCTATTGCCTAACTGTTGCTCAACTGTTAGCTCAAAACTGCAATTGATTTGGAAATCTAATTATCAGAAGGCATTATAGCGTCTTTGCAAAAATATTTCTTTAAGAGAAGGAAGGTTCTGACAGAGTAGATGATACATTTTGATTTTGAACTGGAGCTTATAGAGAACATGGTATTTACATTACAAACCATAACATTACAGTGCAATATACAAACATGAAGTATTCTTTGCAAATTGAACATGCCCATGGCAACCAACTGGAAACTGATGCAAACTTGCAAAAAGAGCATGGCAAACTATGTTGGATACCTGCAGAGAACATATTTTAAGGAGAAACTGCCATGTAACAACCGTCCTGCAATAATTTCCAAGGCAAGCATTTTTTTGAGGCTAGAGGCCACATTGTTGAATGAATTATCCTAAGTGGTGTATTTCTTCGCAGCAAGCTCCAGTGCTCCAATGATAATCCTGAAGGTAGTGCTCCAATGATAATCCTGAAGGCTGTATAATAGCTCTTCCAATGAGAAGTTTAAAGTGTAGATATACTACATCTAAGAGTTAAATAATTTTTGAAAATTTCACAATAGCCCAGACCTGCATGCCTTCAAATACAGTCACAAACCTGTTATATTCTTTATTTTCAGCTTCCTATATTTGCCTTACCTGAGCAAAAAGTCCAGATTTGCCACAAATTTGCAGTTTATCTCCTCTTCTTTTCTTTGCTTCCAGTTTCTCTCTGTTTTTGCTGCAATAGCACAAAAGGATTTTATAAAGAGGAGGACAGACATGCTCGGAATAGCACAAATGCATGAATAGAGCACAATGCATCATGCATATTTTTAACCTATTGCTACAAAGACAACAGGTTACCTAATTTCGAATTTGAAGCAGGATACTATAGCACTTGCAAGCAGATTGGAGGTCAATGTTCTTGAGCTTCGAAAGCTTATTGAAGCTTATTGCTTAAATCTGAAGGAACAGGAGAGATCTTCAAGGAAAAATTTCAAACACCCACCATAATTACTCTGCCGCTGGACTGTTGAGGGGGCTATTGCAGAGAGTAAAAAGCAAAGGCGATGTCCAGCCCCTTTGTTACGTCCAAATCAGATGGAAAGACTGCAAGCTGAAACATTTGATGCATTGTATTAACATTAGTGTTCACAATCAGGGTACAGAATGCTACTAAATCCAGTTCAAGTTGCTAACCTGCTTCATTATGGACAAAACCTCTGCTTTTGCCCTTGATTGATGACTTGCATCTGCCTGTATCATCAAAAGGCAGTTAGTTCACACAGTTCATGCCTTTTATAGAACAGACATGGATGTATTTGCCCTATGCCAAAAATTCAGCAGATGTACATGCATGCAGAACATCATGGAATTATAGGGCATGTAAACCGTTTCTTAGCTGGCAACCGGAAGAAGAGATAACATCCAATTTAACATAAAGGAAGCAGAAATCTAAAGGAAAAGATTTCTTGTGTTGTTTCTTATTTCATGTTATCCCCAAAAGCTCGGATTTGCAAATGCCCTAGTGTGCAAAAAACTTTGGATTTGATAGACTTCAATCGTCCAGCACAGCTCTTCCTCTAGGTTCCTTAGCATATACCAGAGCATAAATACCTCTAGAGGTATCAAATCAAGTTGTTTGGCAGGGCCGATGCAGCTAGGATAAACCTGCTGAACTTTGCTACCCGTTCGGAAAACCAGAGGCCATTGCCATAGCCAGAAGCAAAGCAATTCTAGAGTGCAATCGGCATACCTGCAATCTCTGCAATCTGTATCTGGCCACTGTGCGTTGATCATTTCGCTCAAATCGATGTGAAAGAATATGAAGAATCCGAAGCTGGAAGTTAAGTCTTGCTACAATACTAAGATCTTCAGCTTCAATACGTCCTAAATAAAAAATGGTTTACAGATTCAGAAGTTTGTTCGTTCGTCCCTGCTCTTCTTTATCAGAGAAAGCATGTTGTTGCATGTTGCAGCTCTTCCAGCCATAGGTAGGATCGAACGACCTCCAGAGGAAAGAGGTAACGAAAAGAGAAACCCTAAGCTGCCCTCGGATCTATGCATCGAGCAATATGAGCCGTCCGATTTAGTCGAACGACCTAAACCGTCCGATTTAGGGCTGGGTCCAACAACATTACTGAATAACATTATAATATAGGATATTGTTACATGGTTGCGGGACTTGAACGCTTTTTGTGTTTGGGTGAACCAACTCACCAAATTATTGAGTAGAATAGGCTAATCAATTGTTCAATAGGCCATGATACCCGTTATAGTATTATACTTTGCAATGAATTCTTACTCTCAAATGAAAATATGTCAAGAGTATTAGTTGTTTTTACTTATGCAATTTCTTTTTTGGTTGGCTATCCTTAGCAAACCATAATTTTGATCAATAATTGGTACAAATCAATAAAGGAAATCTTTTTGAAATATATATTTAAGAAACAATGGTGAGCATGGTATGAAATATTCCCTTGCTAATAAAACATTCCCTTTTAAAAGTTTATCCTGGAATCAAAACCAAAAACCTTCTTAGATTCCACATGATTTTCTAGGAAAAAAAGAAAAGCTTTCCTATCTTTCCTTGCAATAAAAAGTGATTGATTGATATGTTTTCGCCAAGGGAAAATGATACCTTTGTTCTCAAGTTTGAATTTTCATGAAATTTTTTCGATAATACAATTGTTATGGGCATTATCATGTGAAATCAACGGATTTATTAAAAAGAAATTGACTATGCTTATACAATTTGTTACATGGCTTTTCAAATCTTGAAATTAGGCTATTTCTTCTTGTGTGTTGGCACGCCCAACTACACCACAAAACAATTGTTGCCACTATTGTTGCTACATTATTCTACCTCAATTGAAGAATTCTTCCAAAGTTTTCAAGACAAATGTGGACAATATATCAATAATCGCAACATTTCGAAGCCCTCTAATACATGATTATATTGTCAAAGGTGGATTCATTGTTTTCTTCAAGTATGTTTTGGTGTTATGATTGGCTATCAAAGCTCACACATTAGGAAGGTCTCCTTCAAACAAAGAAAACCAATTCAAATTTATAAATTCAACCATTAAGAATATGCAAATAATTCTTTCTGAATTTATGATTTTAAAAAGATCAATTATGGAATCCAACCAAGTTATATTGGCATTCCAGTTCCCTACACATTCTACCTAGTACAAATGGAAAAGCTTTCCATCTTTCCACAATATGAAAAATGATTGATTGATATGTTTTTGTCTTTTGAATTTATTTAAAAAAGTAGAAAGAATCAAATAATACAATTGCTTATGGCATTTCTTGTTTTGAAATGTAAAAAGAAAAAGCGATTAAATTGACACATTATACACAATTATGTTACATGGCTTTGCCCTAACTTGAAGTTCCATCTTTCTCAAACCAACTACACCACAAAAAATATTGAGTAAAGACATTATTCTACCTCAATTGAAGAATAGGCCAATGTGTTCAAGACAAAAATTGCAAATTCCACACTTGCCATATCATCCAATTCGAGAATGTCACCATGATATATGTCAAGAGTATTAGTTGTTTTACTTATGCAATGGTTTTTGGTGTAGTTGGAAGAGATAATTATGAATCTTTACCTTTGAAGGTCTCTATTCAAATCAAGGCAAAACCAATTCAAATTTAGTTGATTCAATAATTAAGAATATACAAAAAGAATTTGCGTATGTCATTCGAAATTACTCGAAGGAAAGATCAATTATGGAATCAAAAAAGTTATATTGGCATTTAAATTCCCTATTGAACTAGTACAAATTTGGAAAAGCTTTACTATCTTTCCACAATATGAAAAGTGATTGATTGATATGTTTTTTTCTGAGAGTAAAAAGACAATACCCTCCTTTGAGATGATTGGAAGAAATTGTGAGATAATAAAATTTAGTTTCCTGGGCATTATCATAAGAAATGTAAAGTTTAAAAGCGATTAAATTGACACATTATACACAATTGTTACATGGCTTTTACATGAATACAAACTTGAACCAGGAGACCTTGTCCAGAGACCCAACGTGATAACCAACTACTACACCAAAAACCATATTGAGTAAAGACATTATTCTACCTCAATTGAAGAATAGGCCAATGTGTTCAAGACAAAACCCAAAGATTCCCAGTACCATTATTTGCCAAATTGAGCTTGCTCTCATGATATATGTCAAGAGTATTAGTTGTTTTTTATGCAATGGTTTTGTGGTGTAGTTGGCTATCAAGATCCTCACAACACAATTGAAGGTCTCCGGTTCAAATCTGGGCAAAACCAATTCAAATTTAGTTGATTCAATAATTAAGAATATGCAAATAATTCTTTCTGAAATTACTCAGTTTTAAAAGATCAATTATGGAATCCAACCAAGTTATATTGGCATTCCAGTTCCCCTATTGTGTCTAGTACAAACTGGAAAAGCTTTCCTATCTTTCCACAATATGAAAAGTGATTGATTGATATGTTTTTGCGCCAAGTAAAAACCAATACCTTGTTTGAGATCGTGGAAGAAATCAAGATAATACAATTGCTTATGGGCATTATCATAAGAAATGTAAAAGTTTAAAAGCGATTAAATTGACACATTATACACAATTGTTACATGGCTTTGCCCGGACTTGAACCGGAGACCTTCAGTGTATTAGACTGACGTGATAACCAACTACACCACAAAACCATATTGAGTAAAGACATTATTCTACCTCAATTGAAGAATAGGCCAATGTGTTCAAGACAAAACCCAACAATTCCAATTACCATTATGCGCCAAATTCGAGCTGCTCTCATGATATATGTCAAGAGTATTAGTTGTTTTTACTTATGCAATGGTTTTGTGGTGTAGTTGGCTATCACGTCAGTCTCACACACTGAAGGTCTTCAATTCAAATCTGGGCAAAACCAATTCAAATTTAGTTGATTCAATAATTAAGAATATGCAAATAATTCTTTCTGAAATTACTCAGTTTTAAAAGATCAATTATGGAATCCAACCAAGTTATATTGGCATTCCAGTTCCCCTATTGTGTCTAGTACAAACCTGGAAAAGCTTTCCTATCTTTCCACAATATGAAAAGTGATTGATTGATATGTTTTTGCGCCAAGTAAAAACCAATACCTTGTTTGAGATCGTGGAAGAAATCAAGATAATACAATTGCTTATGGGCATTATCATAAGAAATGTAAAAGTTTAAAAGCGATTAAATTGACACATTATACACAATTGTTACATGGCTTTGCCCGGACTTGAACCGGAGACCTTCAATGTGTTAGACTGACGTGATAACCAACTACACCACAAAACCATATTGAGTAAAGACATTATTCTACCTCAATTGAAGAATAGGCCAATGTGTTCAAGACAAAACCCAGCAATTCCAATACCATTATGCGCCAAATTCAAAAACTCTCATGATATATATCAAGAGTATTAGTTGTTTTTTTTACTTATGCAATGGTTTTGTGGTGTAGTTGGCTATCACGTCGGTCTCACACACACTTGAAGGTTTCTAGTTCAAATCAAGGGCAAAACCAATTCAAATTTAGTTGATTCAATAATTAAGAATATGCAAATAATTCTTTCTAAAATTACTCAGTTTTAAAAGATCAATTATGGAATCCAACCAAGTTATATTGGCATTCCAGTTCCCCTATTGTGTCTAGTACAAACTGGAAAAGCTTTCCTATCTTTCCACAATATGAAAAGTGATTGATTGATATGTTTTTGCGCCAAGTAAAAACCAATACCTTGTTTGAGATCGTGGAAGAAATCAAGATAATACAATTGCTTATGGGCATTATCATAAGAAATGTAAAAGTTTAAAAGCGATTAAATTGACACATTATACACAATTGTTACATGGCTTTGCCCGGACTTGAACCGGAGACCTTCAGTGTGTTAGACTGACGTGATAACCAACTACACCACAAAACCATATTGAGTAAAGACATTCTTCTACCTCAATTGGAGAATAGGCCAACGTGTTCAAGACAAAACCCAGCAATTCCAGTACCATTGTGTGCCAAACTCATGATATATGTCAAGAGTATTAGTTGTTTTTACTTATGCAATGGTTTTGTGGTGTAGTTGGCTATCACGTCAGTCTCACACACTGAAGGTCTCCAGTTCAAATCTGGGCGAAACCAATTTAAATTTAGTTGATTCAATAATTAAGTATATGCAAATAATTATTTCTGAAATTACTCAGTTTTAAAAGATCAATTATGGAATCCAACCAAGTTATATTGGCATTCCAGTTTCCCTATTGTGTCTAGTACAAACTGGAAAAGCTTTCCTATGTTTCCACAATATGACAAGTGATTGATTGATATGTTTTTGCCAAGTAAAAACCAATACACGGTTGCCCGGCGTTCTTTGAACCATAAGTTGAAACATGTAAATGATAAGGCAACAATATTATCGAGGTGTCGCTCCGGGGTATTACGATCCCCCTCTTTCCCTTTCATGTTAGTGTTAGTGGAAGTTGTGCCATTAATCCGTCAAGACTTTAGAATTTGCTTCTATTGTTTAGCAAAGTGCCCATGATAATATGGTTGGGTTTGTTCCAAGAGTCCATTGATTGGTTGTGTTCAAAAGAATGTATTGGTTTTGTATAAGGAATGTCATAAGTTTTACATGCGGCCAAGCATTGTTGTGGAATAGTGCCCAGCGTTGCCGGGCTTGAGTAGCAGATTTATACAAAGTTGAATATTTGAAAGGTAGCAAAGAATCTAAAGATTAATTTGGTGGAATCCATAGAGTAATTTGGTGCACAAAAATATTCTCTATTATTACTTCTAAACCACTGAGCCTATGTGCTTATTATCAGTGAGAACTCTAAATGTATATATAAATGTGTTGATTATTAGTGAGAATTTGGGTTATATTTGACAATGCCAAGTTGTGTCTATGCATTCATAGTCCAAATTCCCATTAGTTCTTTAACAAATTCCTAGTTGATGAACATCATCAACATTATTTTGTAAGAGCAAATTGTTTGAATTATTAACCAAATGCACATATCCCTCTGTCCCAAAACTTATTCAGCTCAAACTCCTTGTCATAAATCTAGCATAATGAGGCAAATCCATGGGAAAATTATCATTTGTTAATGAACTTATAAGCTGATGCTAATCAACACTGGGCTCAGTTAGCTTATCACCTAATATTAATCCGTTCATCTTGTAAGAGGTCAATGTTTTTCTTAAGTAACTCTACTTAGGCACATAAAGTTTCATGCACATTTACAATAAATATTGTTTGCTAATAGACTTACAACATTCCATCCAGCATTCCAGCAAAGATCAAATATTATTAAAATATTGCAGAGCTTGAAATATCAACTACGCTCTTATAACTTTATGTCAACCAAGTTCTTATAACTTTACGTGTTGTGGATATATTTGTGATTAGGAAATAGTTCGTTAATAACTTTATGTGTTGTTTGGACATGCTTGTAATTAATAAATAGATCGTGCATGCAAATATTCCTATTCCTATCGGTTATGTTATTTATTTATTTTGCACACAAAAGGCACTACTGCCCTATAATAAATTTGTAATTTTATTTACCAAAGATGTTTTTTTATGTTAGAATAAGATAGACGACTCAAACGATATGATCTCCCTTTCCTTCTATAAGAAACATGCTAAATGTTCTATGCTTGTTAGGCTACACATGGCGATCCACCGGTGATTTTTTCTTTCTAAATGTTTTTGTTTGCAACTCAAATATTGTGCAAAGGCACAATTGATTGGGATGCCTAGAGATAACATGGCATGGGTGGCATTGAAGCCATTGAGTGGAACCATTAGAATTGAAGCAATTACGGAAGGCAAAGATAATGTTTTGAGTAAATGCTTTTTGTTAGCAACTCAAATATTGTCCAAAAACACAATTGATTGGGATGCCTAGAGATAACATGGAACTTGTGGTGGCATTCAAGCCATTAGTGGAACCATTAGAATTGAAGCAATTATCTTCAAGACAGTTTTTAGGACATAATGTTCCGATGCTTTGCACCTAACACCGCTAAGCACTCATGTCGACCATGACTCATGTCTCGGATGAGACGATAATAAAATGATTGATGGTTGTTTCAAAAGGTCTTTGAGCTTTTCAACACATGAATCCTGCATTTTCATTTTACGTATGCGCATCAGAAGCGCTAGTTGTTGTCTCCAATTTGGCTAACAACTTATCTCTTTCTTTCTGTAGTTCTTGCTTCTTTTCTATCGAAACAATTTTCAAAATGTTGTTTTTACATGTGAATAAAAAAGATTTTAGCTTTAAAAATGATAAATGGAATCCACCTCTTTTTGAGCAATTTGTTTGCTAAGATAACTCTATTTCCTCATAGGATATCCTTGGTGAAGAATTGTTAGCCAAGTCTACTCCGGGATTTCTACTGTGAATAAAAAATTCAAATTAAAAACATAAAGGACATATCAAGTACCCTCTTAACAATGTCGGAGATATTTTGCTATTTTTTACATAGGATATTGGTGAAGAATGGTTACCAAGTCTATTCCTCCAATTTTTGGCACCTTGATCCTTGCCAAATAATCCAACTTCTCAACACTCTCTTTTTCCATACAACAAAAATGCTTTCTAACAATCGATTATTTGCTTTTCACAATGTTTGCCTTATAAACCATTGGCTAAGATCTGGATTGGTCTAGCATCCAGATTTGGCATCAACTAAAATGACATATACCTTATAAATGTGAAAAGACCTATATATGTTTAACAATGCATCCAGTGCGGCATGAACTAAAATGATGTATACCTTATAATAATGAAAGGCCTATATGTTTCACATTGGAGAGCTGAAGAGATTCATATAGTGGTCATATAGTGATTAAGAATGGTTAAAGTGCCCCATAGACGGTTTTATTTACATAATCTTGCATATTCTTCCAAGCATTCTTTCGGTTGGGCCTCTTTTCCTAAAGTCCTTCGGACTATAATTACATCCAAACCATTGATGTAAACGGAATGAGAAGGAGGCAATTTAAGCAAGAATGCAAGAAACTATTCTTGTAATGCCCTTCAAGGCATTGTAATGCTTTGGGCCAATGAATTGAGCCGGTAACTACCGATTAATAACATTGCTCGGGACTAACATCATGGAATCTATCTTTAAACCCGCCAAAGCTTCAATCCAACAAATCTTTTACAAAATTAAACAAAAACTTACTTGCATTGACCAAGCACAAAATAGACCCTTCCGATCTTTGTAAACACAAAACAAACTGCCTATTTACGCATCGATCAATTTCTGCACCGCTATTCTTCTTTGTGAAGCGTTTCCGCCTTCTTTGGACATGTCTTCAGCCTTGGGGGCAAGTTTGTGAACTATACAGCAACTTTGCGGGTAGCTTTGCACAACCGCATGTTGTAAAATTCATGATTTGTCGCGCTCTGTCATTTCCCGGTAACACTTTAATTTTTGCTCATGTTGTCTTGATTCTTGATCTTTGTCTGGAAGAATAATGGAAATGAAAATATGCATCATATTTTAAGAAAGTAAACAATGCAAGAACCAAGATGTTCAGAAAGAAGGGATGTTGTTTCCAGACTAATATACATTGGATCTGTCTGTATATATAAAGGGTAAACATAAGCAAAGGAAAATACCCATCCGGATGAAGATGTGCATGTTGACATTTGAGATATGGCTTAACCAAAAGCAATCTTGGCGACCTCGTGATGTTGTTACAAAGCTCTCCTTGAACCAGATGACTACAAATGCTGTGAAATCAAGAGGCAAGGCTCGATAGGCCGAGCAGAGGCAACCGCCGTAAAATAAATCTGAATCCCATCAAAGCTAATCCTGAATATCCGGAAGGCAAAACTTGTCGATGAGGAGGCAGTCATGGAGAAGTTTGTGCCGCACTTCGGCCACCAGGGAAACAGCTCTAATGGAAGGAGCCGACGTGCTACATTCCCGGGGTTAAAAAAAAGGGGGGGAGAAAACATCCTTAAAAAAAAATAGGGATTATGTTTGGACCGTCTGATCTTGTTAAGTTATTTGTGGCCATCGGATCTAGGGCTTGATACAACACCCTATAACATTATAATATAGGATGTGCTTTGCATGCCATTTTACAACCAAATTTAGAGATGGCTCCATACAAACTACAAATGCAATCCAGCGTTTAGTGGATTATGAATTCTGAAAAAGATTGAACAAAGATGTGCTTTGCATGCTTTTTAACCAACTCGGATGACTTCCGGAGGCAATATGTCTTCCAATAGCGAGTCTACTAATTACATTTGACGAGAATCAAACCTAAATCTCTTGCTTGGAAGTCAATTATCCTAACCATTGGACTATAAGTGCAATCCATAATTTGGTGTATTATGAACTCTTGAAAGAATAACAACATGTGCTATGCATGCATTTTTTATCATGAACTCTTGGAAGAATATTAACAAAAAGTGCCATGGATGCATCTTTTAGGACCAAGTCAAATGACTTGCAAACACGTTTAACTACTCAGAGCAGACTCTACTACATGCATTTGCCAGGAGTCGAACCCGGGTCTATTGCTTGGAAGGCAATTATCCTAACCGTTGGACTACAAATGCAACCCAACATTTAGTGCATCATGAACTTCTGGAAGAGGATTAACAAAGATGTGCTTTGCATGCCATTTTACAACCAAGTCCAGATGGCTCCCAGTTGGACTACAAATGCAACCCAACGTTTCGTGGATTATGAATTCCTGAAAAAAGATTGATCAAAGATGTTCTTTGCATGGTTTTTTAACCAACTCCAGATGACTTCCAGAGGCAATATGTCTTCCAATAGCCAGAGTCTACTAATTACATTTGACGAGAGTCAAACCTAAATCTCTTGCTTGGAAGTCAATTATCCTAACCATTGGACTATAAGTGCAATCCATAATTTGGTGTATTACGAACACTTTTGAAAGAATAACAACATGTGCTGTGAGTGCATTTTTTATCATGAACTCTTGGAAGAATATTAACAAAAAAGTGCCATGGATGCATCTTTTAGGACCAAGTCAAATGACTTGCAAACACGTTTAACTACTCAAAGTACACTCTACTACATGCATTTGCCAGGAGTCGAACCCGGTCTATTGCTTGGAAGGCAATTATCCTAACCGTTGGACTACAAATGCAACCCAACATTTAGTGCATCATGAACTTCTGGAAGAGGATTAACAAAGATGTGCTTTGCATGCCATTTTACAACCAAGTCCAGATGGCTCCCAGTTGGACTACAAATGCAACCCAACGTTTCGTGGATTATGAATTCCTGAAAAAAGATTGAACAAAGATGTTCTTTGCATGCTTTTTTAATCAACTCCAGATGACTTCCAGAGGCAATATGTCTTCCAATAGACATTTGACGAGAATCAAACCTAAATCTCTTGGTTGGAAGTCAATTATCCTAACCATTGGACTATAAGTGCAATCTATAATTTGGTGTATTACGAACTATTGAAAGAATAACAACATGTGCTATGCATTTTTTTTTCATGAACTCTTGGAAGAATCAAAAAAAGCCATCATGGATGCATTTTTAGGACCAAGTCCGGATGACTTGCAAACAATCTTAACTACTTGGACTACATGCATTTGCAATTATCTAACCATTGGACTATAAGTTTAGCAATCCATAATTTGGTGTAATTATCCTTTTAACAAATGGACTATCAAAGCACGGCTTGGAAAAAGATGAACAACAACATTTGCTCCATGCATGCATTTTTTTTGAACTCTTGGAAGAATTATTAACAAAAATGTGCCATGGATGCATTTTTTTGCTTCTTCCTAACAGGACCAAGTCCAATGACTTTTTTGGAACATGTTTAATTATGAATTCTTTGAACAAAGATGTTCTTTGCATGCTTTTTAACCAACTCCGGATGACTTCTAATATGTCTTCCATTAGCATTAATTACATTTTTCGAAACCTAAATCTCTTGCTTGGAAGGCAATTATCCTAACCATTGGACTTGGCAATCTATAATTTGGTGTATTAAACACTTGCAACCCAACATTTAGTGAATGCATTTTTTATCATGAACTCTTGGAAGAATTGCCATGGATGCATTTTTTAGGACCAAGTCCAGAAAAACATGTAACTTTGCATGCCATTTTACAACCATTTGCCGAGTCTTTCTATTGCTTGGGCAATTATCCTAACTTTTGACTACAAATGCAACCCAACATTTAGTGGATTATGAATTCCCTAAAAAGATTGAATGCCATTGTACAACCAAGTCTTTGCATGACTTTTTAACCAACTTAGTTTATGAATTCGGAGGGCAATATGTCTTCCAATAGCCAAAGTCTACTAATTACATTTGACGAGAGTCAAACCTAAATCTCTTGCTTGGAAGTCAATTATCCTAACCATTGGACTATAAGTGCAATCCATAATTTGGTGTATTACTGAACTCTTGAAAGAATAACAACATGTGCTATGCATGCATTTTTATTTTTTCCTGAACTCTTGAACTCATGAATATTAACAAAAAGTTAACAAAAAGTGCCATGGATGGATGCATTTTTTAGGACCAAATTGTCAAATGACTTGCAAACATTGGACGTTTAACTACTCAAAGAATAAACTCTACTACATGCATTTGCATGAGTCGAACCCATGGTCTATTGCTTGGAAGTCAATTATCCTAACCCTTGGACTACAAATGCAACCCAACATTTAGTGCATCATGAACTTCTAGAAGAGGATTAACAAAGATGTGCTTTGCATGCCATTTTACAACCAAGTCCAGATGGCTCCCACTTGGACTACAAATGCAACCCAACGTTTCGTGGATTATGAATTCCTGAAAAAAGATTGATCAAAGATGTTCTTTGCATGCTTTTTTTAACCAACTCCGGATGACTTCGGAGGCAATATGTCTTCCAATAGCCGAGTCTACTAATTACATTTGACGAGAGTCAAACCTAAATCTCTTGCTTGGAAGTCAATTATCCTAACCATTGGACTATAAGTGCAATCCATAATTTGGTGTATTACGAACTCTTGAAAGAATAACAACATGTGCTATGCATGCATTTTTTATCATGAACTCTTGGAAGAATATTAACAAAAAAGTGCCATGGATGCATTTTTTAGGACCAAGTCCAGATGACTTGCAAACAAAATTTAACTACTTCGAGCAGACTCTACTACATGCATTTGCTGGACTACTTTTTTCGAACCCGGGTCTATTGCTTGGAAGGCAATTATCCTAACCGTTGGACTACAAATGCAACCCAACATTTAGTGCATCATGAACTTCTGGAAGAGGATTAACAAAGATGTGCTTTGCATGCCATTTTACAACCAAGTCCAGATGGCTCCCAGTTGGACTACAAATGCAACCCAACGTTTCGTGGATTATGAATTCCTGAAAAAAGATTGATCAAAGATGTTCTTTGCATGCTTTTTTAACCAACTCCAGATGACTTCCAGAGGCAATATGTCTTCCAATAGCCAGAGTCTACTAATTACATTTGACGAGAGTCAAACCTAAATCTCTTGCTTGGAAGTCAATTATCCTAACCATTGGACTATAAGTGCAATCCATAATTTGGTGTATTACGAACTCTTGAAAGAATAACAACATGTGCTATGCATGCAATTTTATTATGAACTCTTGGAAGAAGATTAGCAAAAAAGTGCCATGGATGCATTTTTTAGGACCAAGTCAAATGACTTACAAACATGTTTAACTACTTAGGGCAAACTCTACTACATGCATTTGCCGGGAGTCGAACCCGGGTCTATTGCTTGGAAGGCAATTATCCTAACCGTTGGACTACAAATGCAACCCAACATTTAGTGCATCATGAACTTCTGGAAGAGGATTAACAAAGATGTGCTTTGCATGCCATTTTACAACCAAGTCCAGATGGCTCCCAGTTGGACTACAAATGCAACCCAACGTTTCGTGGATTATGAATTCCTGAAAAAAGATTGAAGAAAGATGTGCTTTGCATGCTTTTTTAACCAACTCCAGATGACTTCCAGAGGCAATATGTCTTCCAATAGCCAGAGTCTACTAATTACATTTGACGAGAGTCAAACCTAAATCTCTTGCTTGGAAGTCAATTATCCTAACCATTGGACTATAAGTGCAATCCATAATTTGGTGTATTACGAACTCTTGAAAGAATAACAACATGTGCTATGAATGCATTTTTATCATGAACTCTTGGAAGAATATTAACAAAAAAGTGCCATGGATGCATCTTTTAGGACCAAGTCAGATGACTTACAAACACGTTTAACTACTCAGAGCAAACTCTACTACATGCATTTGCCAAGAGTCGAACCCGGGTCTATTGCTTGGAAGGCAATTATCCTAACCGTTGGACTACAAATGCAACCCAACATTTAGTGCATCATGAACTTCTGGAAGAGGATTAACAAAGATGTGCTTTGCATGCCATTTTACAACCAAGTCCAGATGGCTCCCAGTTGGACTACAAATGCAACCCAACGTTTAGGTGGATTATGAATTCTCTAAAGATTGAACAAAGATGTTCTTTGCATGCTTTTTAACCAACTCCGGATGACTTCGGAGGCAATATGTCTTCCAATAGCCGAGAGTCTACTAATTACATTTGACGAGAATCAAACCTAAATCTCTTGCTTGGAAGTCAATTATCCTAACCATTGGACTATAAGTGCAATCCATAATTTGGTGTATTACGAACTCTTGAAAGAATAACAACATGTGCTATGCATCCATTTTTTATCATGAACTCTTGGAAGAATATTAACAAAAAGTGCTGAAGGAAAATCAAATCCTTGGAAGTGATATTGAGCATATGGCCATAGGATGGAGTTTTAGATCTAGAGTCCAAACACATATCTGCTATGCGATTTAAATTAAAAGTGAAAGGAACTCAAAGTTCATGGTTGTTTGTAGTCGCACCAAGGATCAATTCTTGAAAGATGTGAAGGTTGTGGTTTGAGTTTTAGCTCGATTAGGAGTTTTCCTTATCAAGTTATCTGTGATCATAATTCATGTTTCTTCCTTTGGTTATCTTGGGTACTATGCATTATACGATTGGCGGGTTGTGGGAGTAGCAGGTGCCCGACAAGCTTGAGCAGAACGTTGCACAAAGCGGATGTGAAGATGGAAATGGCAAGGGGTATGAAGAGTCTTGATGAGGATGTGAAGGTGACAAAGTCTGAGGGTGAAGGAAAGGTAAGACTTGTGGGTGAGGATTCAACTCATTGCAGCGGGTATGAGCCTATTTCCAAAGATTTTCATTGCTAAGGAAGGCAGAAAAAGTGTCTTAGGGAAAAACGAAGCATGATCAGTCGATTCAAGTCCTAAAGGCCCTTAACTAGTCTGAGCATGGGATCCCAACTCTGTTGCGGTTCTCCACTTGCTACTCTGTTACACGACCTTCTCCTATTTTCTCCGATTCTGACTCCAACTACATGAAGGAGCCTACTCTTCCAGAGTCACCATTCACGGATATCAATCGATGAGAGACCTCACTCTTGCGGAGAAGTTTATAAAGGCTGGATAAGCGGTTACTTGCTAGCACTGCGGGTTAAAGTTGAAGTTTGGTTTGAAACAATCTTAAGTTTCAATGTTAAGCTTTGCTTTTTTGTCGGTAATTTTTGAGTATGATGTTGCAATTTTGTGAATATGGCGGTCTCTAAGTTATTGAATATATAAACTACATGTTGAATGTAATGTAGGTCTGCAATTTTTTGATGTGACCATATACGTAACCACTTGAATATATGAACTTTTGTGCTTCTTTAAAATTTTTTGTATATTTTTTCTTCATTGGTTCGGTTCTCTTGTTTATGCAAAGTGTTTTGTACACCTTGCACACAGTTCTTACATTCAAGCGATATTACGCAATACCACGGAAGAATTAAAACAATTCAAATGATATTCAAACAATTCAATTGATAATGCGCGATACCATGAGAAACATTACTAATACCAATTCAAACATGCATCGGCTCAAATTCTATTTTGCCCTTTCCCATGGTTTATGGCTTGCACACGTATCTTAAAGATCATTAGAGACCATTCAAGTGATTATACTACTAAAAGAAACTTTGGACACTACATTGCAAATCTTAGCTCAACATTGCGGTCATTGACCAATTTTTGGTCAAGGCGAAAACATGCTAGGGTGTACCGTCAAAAAGTTCTTTTTAAGAAATTTCATAAGGAAAAGTGCATCCTGACTTGAGGACTTTCATAAATGTCTCAATAAACAACAATAAGTTTTTTATATCTTAGTCTCTAATAGTATTGTTATCTCTAATACTATATAGATTGACATTTTATAAATAAAATTTTTGGATTGATTTTAATGGAAGAAAAAAAGCGAAAGTACACATTTTAAAGACCCGATTAGCATTTGGCATTTCAAAGTACAGTCTTTTTAATGGATCTTTTGAAATAGATTACCGTGCATCGACTTGAGAAAGTTTTATTCTTGCATCTCTCAGATATAAACCCAATTTGGATTCAACCACCGAAATACATTAAGACACTGGCATTTGGCATTTGAAGCACAATCTTTTTTCGGAATTGGAAACCAAAGTCTACCAACTTCATTCTGCAATCAAGGTATAGATTAGGCCATATGCAACCCGGAGGTCTCCACCAATTGAGGGATTACCAATCTGCAAAAATTACATTTCAAAATAAACTCAAGAACTAGTTCTTACTATTCAAACTAGATTACGCAAAAAAAAAATGAAACTTTTCTTTATTACTTGAATATGAATGTTACAATTGAATACAATTTGTTAGCACTAGCAATGCTTGTATGCTAGTAAAAAGAATTCATTTGGTTCCATTTCTCATTGAAGAACTTCGGTTACGCGGCTCATCCTCATCTACTAAGCTATCTCAGATAAAGACTACTCTTGTGCTCCAAAACTCGATCCCAAAAGATGATCATAGAACATCCTTTGGAAGTTTGTATATGTTTTCCTTACAGCACTATATCAAGCAACACGACGCGACTAAGTATCGTGATGCATTGCCACTACGGTGCATCTTCAATTCAAATTCACTACCTCCTAAAAACTTATAATACTTACCCCGAGAGGACCACTTCTTTCTAGCAAATTTAGCACCCCATGCATCTTTAAAGGCCCTCTCTACAATGTGTTTAGGCTTAGTGCATTTGATGATGTAGAAGTCTACCTTTCACTTGTTGTTGGCCCGAGGAAAATGCTGAAAATTATCCCTAACATCAACTACACGTAAAACCCATTCATGATCCCTTCATAGATAGGACCTCTCGTAATGTTTTCCACTTCCTCTTGACTGAATTATTCAAATAAACCCAAGATCCTATTCCCCGCTTTTGTTTATGCACTTCCCAAACTTTCCCCGCCCAACAAGAATTACGAAGCAACTGAAATCCATATGAGCAACCTGAGTAGGGTCATTGGAATGCACAGGTCTGATACAATGCAACTTTTCTGAACCTGTTAATGTCTTTACAATCATGACCGCCACTTCTATCAACCTCATTGATAGCTATCTCCCCAAATATATAAGAAAAGGAATCATGTAAAAATAACATGCAATGCAAACAACATGTAAAACCCGAACTCGCATGCGGTACCGCAAGGATGATCTCCTTCATTGTCACAATCTGACTTAAAATGTGTCACCGCCAAAACACAAGCGCATCATGTGCATTCCTAGTGGTCTTCGGAATCCTCTTCAACATCTCATGTGTGAGGGCTCTTTTATTCTGGCCTGGCACCATCATGCTCACACCAAGGGATTGATTCTGAGAATTTTAAAGAAATGCCAATTAAAAAGAACCAATAGACTAAAATAAAAGTAATTACCTTTGCCATGATATGATGCAAAGAAATTCGATGTATTGGTTTTCCAGTTGCTTTGAAAGAACACGCCAGGAAGTAGAACATCCTTGCTCCTTTAAATTGATGGGAACATCCATCGGACCACATGACATGATTCTGTAATGGACACCCTTGTCACAAGGAAAACTACATGTTTTTGCAAACAATATTGAACAGAAAGAGTACATCATGTTCTCTATCATCACTTATGTAAAAATGTGTTTCATTAATGATCTTTCTATTCTCGTTTCATGAAGGTGGAGCATGCCTATATGTGATGCACCAAAATGGTGCATTGGTCATTCTCAATGCAAGCTTTGTATTTCTTGTTGGATTTTGAAGGTGTAGTTCTTGCCAAAAGTCAATCATCAAAACTATAGTGTCCTTTGGAAAAGCCGCTAAACACTCCCTAAACTGTTTTGCTTTGCCATCCGGCTTCATAATTATGAGGGATGAATGGAATGAGGAAGGTATCAAAGAAATTGGAACAACTACTCAAGCTCGGGTGTCGCCTTTGTAAACAAGCTTGTTGATTGTGTTTGGGGAGCTTCCCTTTACAAAAGAAGCAAAACATATGTCGCTACCACCTTTTTTGGATTTAACATTTCAAGTTACTTGTACCTTCTTCTTAGCCTTCGATCTTTTTTCGACCAATTCATCAATGCCTTTTACCGGACTACCTTTCGCCACGTCTCCGATTCTCAAGAATTGCCTTTGCTAGCACTAATTTCTTTTCCGACCCAAGATGTTCTTCCTGCGTTCTCAGCACTCCTTTCTTCTTAACAGTTTTCCTTCTTCTCACCAACCTTCTTAAGATGTTCTTCAACTATGCCTGTCCCATTTTAACTATTGCCATAAGAATGGCAATTGGCAATACCAAACTCTATTAACATTATTTCATCATTAGAAAGCGGAGATATTACCTTTGTCCTCCTCATAAACCCGTTATGTTCAAAAGAATTTGAGTTTTAAAAGAATATCTCATTTAAGAATAACAATTTGAATTACCTTATCAAATGTCTTTAATCTACTTGATGGTTCAACTTGTAATCTCTTTCTTTTGGACAAGTTGGCACTTTTGTTTTTTCCACAAGCCTTGCATTTAGCGTGGAGACACCATGTTGATGCCACTCTTCCATTCATCCTTAGGACATACCAAAGATCTCCAAAGCTCGAGGGTTGAAGCATATGTAGCTTTAGATGCATTTCGCGTTGGTCCTATACCACATACATCACAAGTGCATATGCAATTTGGCCCATGGAGGTCCTGATCTAAAATTACTTTGTTTTATGGCCCTGTCACAAAGTCAACTCTCAAATGGTGATACTGAGAAAGAAGTCTCTATCTTTTACCTTCTGACATATGGGCTTTAGAGCATGGAATGTCAGAATGATATTTGAAAAGTATGGATATTGCCTTCAAATGGGTACGGAAGAAAATCTTGTAGCTAAAATGAGAAGAACAACATATCAACAACCTTAAGTTGAAAATCTTAAACCTTAACAATTTGAAAACAAATTGCTTTAAAATTACACCATGTCTCTTCAAGAAAGTGTAGTGCATGCAATATCTTCTTTCCGGAAGCTTTTATCTTGATGACATGTTTCTTACATAGGGGAAACTCTTGTATTATCTCCAAAATCCACCACTAGTTTTCTCTACAAATCATAGAGTTTGTCACATCTAATCTTATTTTGAACATGGACCCTCCCTCACCAGTCTTCAGCATCTACTCTTCTTCTACAAATTGCCAGACAATCTTTTTCTGTTCGGGCATAGAGTTCTCGAGAAAGCTGATTTATTAATATTGGTATCGGCATAAACCATGGCGACATTTCTTGCCCTCTTAATATCTGTTTTTCTTCTCATTCTTATGATCTTGCAAAAGTTCTTTAAATTCTCCACAATTTTCTTCATTCTGATTCATCCTTGGAGTTAGGAACAACAAGTTAGGTGTAGCCACTTTCGCCAGAGACTTAATTATCTCTTTCCTATCCTACAACTTGCATTACGAAAAACCTTTTCACCTTCCAGCGCACCTTTTTTTGATAGCATTCTCTTCTTCCATGTGCTTAGATCACCTTGGAGCAATGCTTCTTCATCTGCTGCAATTTCCCTTTCCCTCTTAAGCTCTCTCTTTTTCTCCTTAACTTCGACTCTATACTGCAGCTAAAAGCATGACAATGCTGCTAGAAAAAAAAGAATCAAAATGAAAAAGTCAAAGAAACCTTCAAATCATGCAAACCTTGCTTACCTTGAAAATGAGGGTTGATCATGACATTGGGTCCACTTGTGTATTATCTTGGTGACACCCTTCATAACAAGAAAGACAACAAAAGATTAGCAAAAGAAAAGTTCAAAGTAAATTCAAGGAATCCAATTCAATGAAATGTCTAAAGAAGGTTGCACACCTTCTTCACTTTGGACATCTTGAGTTCCCCGTTGGCGCCACCCCTTGAAAACTCTTGGAAATCACCTTCATGGTAAGAAGGTTGCAAATCTTCATGAAATCTGAACTCTTCATTGTCTCCATAAGGTTCCGGGATTGTGACGATAACATTTCTAGAATTAAAGCAAACATCAACAAATAAGGAAAGAAATCAACAACAAATATGTAAGTTCAAAATTACGAATCTATAGGAATTGATGTAGCCATATGTAACTCTGATCTTGTCCAAAATCTTTCGGTTCAAAAGCAAACTTATGGATTAATATGCATTTAAAAGCATACATGAAAATGAAATGCATCATGATCCTCAATTACCATGGTAAATATCTAGCACAAATTGCCAGACCGTTTCTGAATCACTTATGGGATTGTCGACAAATTATCCGACAATTGAGAACAAGCGCAAAAAATTTTGATCCTACTGGAAAACTTGGAGGCTAGATAGCAGTTTGCAACATCAAAATTAACTTGATTCTTGCACACGATGCATCTAAAGCTTCTCTCCATTCCGCCATGACGTAATTGAGAAATTCCAGCGTTAAAAGAAATTCATGGTAGTTATAATCGGGAAGAAGAACAAACCGCCAATTTACTTTCAAATTACTTGCCGAACATGGCGTCATCACTCGCACCAGCCGAGCACGGATCAACAACCCGCACGGATTGGCCGGCGGCAATTTCTTGGGCTTGGATCGACCAACGAGAATTTACGCTTCGTGAGGAAAATGGCGGTGAAGTGCTATGACGAGCCGAAAAAATTTCCTTGACGCGTCCAAAGACCACCAAACCAACTTCGCGTCGCCCACATAAAAGTTGAGTACCTTAATAAAAAAAACACACCCAAATAAGATCCCGCCATTCATACACAAATGTGATAAAGCAATTTATTGCAATTACTTGCAAGACTTAATGTCGTAAATTCTCGTGATACTTAAAGATTGATAAATCCAATTTCTTTTGGTAATTGTAGATATTTTTGTGATCCGCTACTTATCACAATAAACAATAATAGATAAATAAAGTATGAACTTGGATGTCTTTTCATGGCCCAATGGATAAGGTCATGGCCCAAAATGGAGATTCCGTGTTTGACCCTGGTGAAGTCAGCCTTTGGGATATTGATTTTCAAATAGGTTACCGGTAGAATTCAATTTATAGATTTTGAACTTAACATTTGCTTTCTTCTATAGTTCCTTTATAGGTTAACTAAACATAGTTCAATTTATAGATTTTGAACAAACATTTTGGTACATTCTTCTATAGTTCCACACTATAGGTTACGAAACATAGTTCAACTTATAGACTTTGAACAAACATTTTATGGTACATCTATATAAAAGATGGTGTAGTTTTTTTTTTTGAGCTAAACTTGAAAACTAAACAACTTTAAAACAACTATATTACTTTTAAGTTTATTAAAACCACATTTGTTAATGGAATTTGAAAATAATTTTAACAAAATTTTTAAAAACTACACATGGACATGACATTTTCTTTTGTCATTTTTTCTGAGCTATTAATTAATATAATTGACATCATGTCTTGCCCTCAAAGGGCTTTCTTTATTAGCTCATTCGATATATAGCTTCTAATGATCAATTGACTAATACAATTTTCCTCGAGTGAATTATGAGGACATCATGTCTGATAAATTATTTCATTCGATAGTTTCAAACAATTTTGGGAGTTGTTCTATTATAGTGGTTAACTTTATCAAGCTTTTATAGTGGTTATTTAGCATGTGCATAGGGTGTAGTGGTATTTATAGTACCCTCCCTGACTCAGATTGACCGTGTTCGATTCCCCTGGCTATGCAACTGGTCTTCTTTTTGCAGAAGAAAATAGGGGGGAGGAAAATACTTCTATTATTTTATCTTTCTTGAAAATATGAGGCATCTTATCGTAAATTTGGTAAGAAAATCAATATGCAACCTCTCATATAGTCTCCACAAACAAGAAAATCAACGCAGATTCAGTACCATGACTATTTAAGCAAAAGGCCATGTTTGCAAGTCAAGCTTAAATAATGCATGAAATTTGTTAAGTATATTGATAGTTCTTCAATGTCAATAGAAATAAGATCCTGCCATTCATACACAAATGTGATAAAGCAATTTATTGCAATTACTTGCAAGACTTAATGTCATAAATTCTCGTATACTTAAAGATTGGATAAATCCAATTTCTTTGGTAATTGTAGATATTTTTGTGATCCGCAATTATCACAATAAACAATAATAGATAAATAAAGTATGAACTTGGATGTCTTTGACTTCATGGCCCAATGGATTTTCATGGCCTAATGGATAAGGCGCCTAGTCTACTTAAACTAGAGATTCCGTGTTCTAACTTATAGACTTTGAACAAACATTTTGGTACCCGGTGAAGTCCTCTTTTGGGATATTGATTTTCAAATAGGTTACCGGATAGAGTTCAATTTATAGATTTTGAACTAACATTTGCTTTCCTTCTATAGTTCCTTTATAGGTTACTTAAAACATAGTTCAATTTATAGACTTTGAACAAATATTTTGGTACATCTATACTAAAACATAGTTCAACTTATAGACTTTGAACAAACATTTTGGTACATCTATAGTTACTTCCGGACACTGCTAATGATTGCTAGTAATTTCTACAAGGGCTTTTTCATTTTCCTCGAGCTAGCATCATCATTCTTTTATAGCTTTTAATGATCAATTGGACTAACACAATTAGTGAATTATGAGCACGCAGATAAATTATTTCGAAACATTACTTGTGTTCTATTATAGTGGTTAACTTTATGTGCATAGGCTGGTGTAGTGGTATCATAGTACCCTCCCACCAGATTGACCCGGGGGTTCGATTTTCCTGGCTATGCAACTGGTCTTCTTTTTGCAGAAGAAAATAGGGGGGAGGAAAATACTTCTATTATTTTATCTTTCTTGAAAATATGAGGCATCTTATCGTAAACTTGGTAAGAAAATCAATATGCAACCTCTCATATAGTCTCCACAAACAAGAAAATCAACGCAGTTCAGTTCATGACTATTTAAGTGAAGCAAAAGGCCATGTTTGCAACTCAAGCTTAAATAATGCATGAAATTTGTTAAGTATAGTGATAGTTTTTCAATGTCAATAGAAATAAGATCCTGCCATTCATACACAAATGTGATAAAGCAGTTTATTGCAATTACTGGCAAGACTTAATGTCGTAAATTCTCGTATACTTAAAGATTGGATAAATCCAATTTCTTTGGTAATCGTAGATATTTTTGTGATCCGTTACATATCACAATAAACAATAATAGATAAAGTATGAACTTGGGCGTCTTCGGACTTCATGGCCCAATGGATAAAGGCCCAACATCTCACTAAATCGAGATTCCGTGTTCGACCCACAGTGAAGTCAGCCCAAGGATATTGATTTTCAAATAGGTTACTGAATAGAGTTCAATTTATAGATTTTGAACGAACATTTGCTTTCTTCTATAGTTCCTTTATAGGTTATGAACTATGAGGTTACTGGAGATTTTGAACGAACATTTGCTTTCTTCTATAGTTCCTTTATAGGTTACGAAACATAGTTCAACTTATAGACTTTGAACAAACATTTTGGTACATCTATACGAAACATAGTTCAACTTATAGACTTTGAACAAACATTTTGGTACATCTATAGTTACTTGACTTTATAATGATTGCTAGTAATTTCTGGCTTGATGGACATGACATTTTCTTATGTCATTTTCCTCGGGAGCTATTAATTAAAAAATGGACATCATGTCTTGCCCGACAAGGGCTTTCTTTATTAGCTCATTCGATAGCTTCTAATGTTCAATTGGACTAACACAATTAGTGAATTATGAGCACGTGTCATAAATTATTTCGAGTGTTTCAAACATTACGTGTTGTTCTATTATAGTGGTTAACTTTTTTGTGCATAGCTGGTGTAGTGGTATTTATAGTACCCTCCCATCGGTATTGACTAGTGGTTCGATTCCCCTCCGGCTATGCAACCGGTCTTCTTTTTTAAGAAAATAGGGGGGAGGAAAATACTTCTATTATTTTATCTTTCTTGAAAATATGAGGCATCTTATCGTAAATTTGGTAAGAAAATCAATATGCAACCTCTCATATAGTCTCCACAAACAAGAAAATCAACGCAGTTCAGTTCATGACTATAAGCAAAAGGCCATGTTTGCAAGTCAAGCTTAAATAATGCATGAAATTTGTTAAGTATATTGATAGTTCTTCAATGTCAATAGAAATAAGATCCTGCCATTCATACACAAATGTGATAAAGCAATTTATTGCAATTACTTGCAAGACTTAATGTCGTAAATTCTCGTATACTTAAAGATTGGATAAATCCAATTTCTTTGGTAATCGTAGATATTTTTGTGATCCGTTACTTATCACAATAAACAATAATAGATAAATAAAGTATGAACTTGGATGTCTTCTGACTTCATGGCCCAATGGATAAGGCGCCAGTCTACGAAACTGGAGATTCCAGGTTCGACCCCTGGTGAAGTCGCCTTGGGATATTGATTTTCAAATAGGTTACTGGATAGAGTTCAATTTATAGATTTTGAACGAACATTTGCTTTCTTCTATAGTTCCTTTATATTCAATTTATAGACTTTGAACAAACATTTTGGTACATCTATACGAAACATAGTTCAACTTATAGACTTTGAACAAACATTTTGGTACATCTATAGTTACTTCAGACCTGTTAATGATTGCTAGTAATTTCTACAAGGGCTTTCTTTATTAGCTCATTCGATAGCTTCTAATGATCAATTGGACTAACACAATTAGTGAATTATGAGCACGTGTGATAAATTATTTCGAGTGTTCTATTATAGTGGTTAACTTTATGTGCATAGCTGGTGTAGTGGTATCATAGTACCCTCCCACGGTACTGACCAGGGTTCGATTTCCTGGCTATGCAACTGGTCTTCTTTTTGCATAAGAAAATAGGGGGGAGGAAAATACTTCTATTATTTTATCTTTCTTGAAAATATGAGGCATCTTATCGTAAACTTGGTAAGAAAATCAATATGCAACCTCTCATATAGTCTCCACAAACAAGAAAATCAACGCAGTTCAGTTCATGACTATTTAAGTGATAAGGAAAAGGCCATGTTTGCAACTCAAGCTTAAATAATGCATGAAATTTGTTAAGTATATTGATAGTTCTTCAATGTCAATAGAAATAAGATCCTGCCATTCATACACAAATGTGATAAAGCAGTTTATTGCAATTACTGGCAAGACTTAATGTCGTAAATTCTCGTATACTTAAAGATTGGATAAATCCAATTTCTTTGGTAATCGTAGATATTTTTGTGATCCGTTACTTATCACAATAAACAATAATAGATAAATAAAGTATGAACTTGGATGTCTTCGGACTTCATGGCCCAATGGATAAGGCGCCAGTCTACGAAACTGGAGATTCCAGGTTCGACCCCTGGTGAAGTCGCCTTGGGATATTGATTTTCAAATAGGTTACTGAATAGAATAGATTTTGAACGAACATTTGCTTTCTTCTATAGTTCCTTTATAGGTTATGAACTATGAGGTTACTGGATCGAGTTCAATTTATAGATTTTGAGCGAACATTTTCTTTCTTCTATAGTTCCTTTATAGGTTACGAAACATAGTTCAACTTATAGACTTTGAACAAACATTTTGGTACATCTATATGAAACATAGTTCAACTTAAAGACTTTGAACAAACATTTTGGTACATCTATAGTTACTTCAGACTTGTTAATGATTGCTAGTAATTTCTGCCTTGATGGACATGACATTTTCTTTTGTCATTTTCCTCGGGAGCTATTAATTAATATAATTGGACATCATGTCTTGCCCGACAAGGGCTTTCTTTATTAGCTCATTCGATAGCTTCTAATGATCAATTAGACTAACACAATTAGTGAATTATGAGCACGTGTGATAAATTATTTCGAGTGTTTCAAACATTACGTGTTGTTCTATTATAGGGTGTAAATTTGATAGTGGTACCCCAAAATGCGCGAAAGCACCAAGCACTTAAAGCACCTAAATTCGAGCAATCAGTTTTTTTTTTCAGAGGACATCATTTGCCTCGTTTCCTGCGCGCCCTTTCTTTATTCTGCCCCAATTTCGAATCCCCTGTTTCCGAATCCTCTTCCTTGATCACCAATTCCGTCACACAATCCTTTGATCCGTTCAATTTACAATGGCCGAAGCGGTGACCGAGCAAGATTTCATAGACATTCATGGACTTTCTGGTGAAGGATTGCAGCCTGCTTTGAAAGTAAAATGGTTGGAAGATAATGTAACAGATGCACAATGGGCCTCGGTTTGGCAAGAAGGCCCAAGCAATAAGATGAAAGTTTCCATGATCCAGCCTCGGTTCCGAAAAAAATTGGACAGATTGTTGAAAAAATTATATCAGAAGGAAACTATGCCAAACAATGAAGTGAGAAAGCAGGTGGCTTATGCTTTTGCATGGGAAAATTGTGATACTGCCATTTCAAACCCTGCAAAGCACAAGATCAATTGGGCCTCTTTTGGGGCTCAAGTTATGAAGTATAGAAATTGCAGGTCTAGTAGAGGAAAGGATGTCCAAGTTGCCACTTCTAGCAAAGTTACTTGCTTAGAAAGTTCAAAATTAGATCACTCGCTTTAAAAGAGAACTTTAAATTGATTAAGGAAGTCAGAAATAAGCTTGAGAATGAAAGGGCAAGCATGTTAGAAGAGGTGCATGAAATTGAGGTTAGTTTAGCTGCAGAGGCTAAGTCTAATGAAAAATTCAGTGTGGAACTTGAAGAGAGCATGAAGAAAGTTGAGGCTTTGAAGACCACAATATCTGAGTTGCGGGAGGATTCTGATCTGAGGAAGGAATTGGAGATGACACTACAAATGGAGACATATTATCAGAATCGAAGTTAAAAACTTCAAGTCTCCAGATACGAAGGGAGCAAAATGAGGAAGAATACCTTGGAATTGGAGAGCAAAGAGAAAGAGGCCGAATTTCTAACTCGTGAGCTAATCTTTGTAATCTTACGTAATTGAAGAATATAAGTTTTAATCCATTCAAATCAACACTATCAGCAGAAGACTACCAGGAATCTGCAACTTTGGTGCTTGCTGTGCTTGTGGCCTACTTTTTCATGATAGGTACAAATTGTCTTTGATTTTAAGTTGTGATCATGAGTACCATGTGGCTTGTGCAGCCTTGTTGAAGGAAGGTAAATGCAAGGTATGTGGGGGTGTAATTCATCCAGATTTATTTCTTGAGCTTGGCATGCATGTGACAGCAGCAGAAGTAAATAAAATAGTTGATATGCCTACGAGATATACCTACAAATCAACTTGATTCAATTGGTAGGTCCTCTTCACTCATCAAGACTATGTGCCACCTTCCTCGAATTGAAAAAGTGCTGAAAGATGCATTGTGTAGTCCTAAAAAGGCGCTTAAGGCAAAGGGCTAGAAAAGCATCCACCTAAGGATATGCAAGTGAGCAGGATGAAACTGTTGTTGAACAGGATGGTGTAGGATGTAGTAAGGATGTACAAATTACCCCTTCGAAAGAGAAGAAAGCAGCCAACAAAAGGAAAAGGAAAGATGGAGAGGTTGCAACAAAGAAGGGAAAAAACATTAAAAAGGCAAAGAACACAGGTCAAGAAGGCAGGAAGTACAATTTTAGAAGGAGGGCATTGGCAAATGAGCTGGAATCTGTAAAAGAAGTTGAGGTTGAAACAATTACGTAAAAATCAAGAACTAGAAAAGGCGTAAACGAAAAGGAAGGGCCGTAAAAGGAAGTACTAGAAAAGGAAGACACAGTACCAAAAATGAATGCAATTATGGAGGTTTTAAGAGGCAATTCAAATTTGTCTATAAAATCTTTGATTTAACTATAGATGTTTGAATGTTCAGGTACAATTGTATTTCAAGACCAAAATGTTGAACAAATGGTTGATCAAAATGTTGACAGGTTATTATTAATTTAGTATTTTAAATTTCTATTTGTGTTTGTGCTTGAGTTGGTGTTTACTTTATATTTTTTGAATGATAGGTGTACAGCAAAGTCCTCTTTGAAGAGGAAACTTCTTATTTTAGATGTGAATGGTGTTCTAGTGAGTACATACAAGAGGGAACAATCCCAGACGTGTGGATGCCAGATTGTGGATTACAAAAACAAGCAAGAAATTGGTTGTTTTAAGGCCTCATGCACGGGAATTTCTGCAGGCAGCAATGGCACACTTTGACATAGCAATTTGGTCATCCATGAACAAGGTTAATGTAAATGAAGTTGTGGATGTCATAGCACCAGTTATTAGGCATGACTTTGTATTTATTTGGGATCAGACCCATTGCTTAGAGATGCCTTTCAAGTGGCCCATCCGATCTGAAAAACCATTGTACTTAAAACCTTTATCTCAGCGGCTTTTAGTGAATAACCACAATATGAGGGCAATTGCATATTGTTGGATGATAGCATTCATAAAACATTTGCCTCTCCACCTTTCACATCTCTTTTGATTCCGTGCTTTAATTTGGATGCGATGATTATGTATTGGACCAATTCCTGCCAAGACTTAAGGATGTGGCAATGGTTGATGATTTCTCTAACATTCTAAAGGAGCATTGTAGGCCGATCAAGACAATGAGAGGATGCTCTCGTAATTCTAGAAACAATGTCGAGTTTGAATTGGGAAAGGAAACCAATTGAAATGGTAAAACAATATTGCAAAGGTCAGCTACAATGGTTAAGGGAGACCTTTCATACTTCAGACACACGATAGAATGCGAAGTTGATTCGAATTCAGTTAAGATGAGACCAGATTCATGCAAGGTTACAGGTTGTATATTGAAATAGTGAAGACTTATATATAACTTCGGGCGGACATGCCACAATTTTGTACATGTTATACAAAAGGATATGCCACAATTTTGATGTAATACAGAACATAAATACATGACTTTCGGGTTACAACCTGCATTGATGTTTTTTGTGTGAGTGCTTTTGCTTTTTAATAGTCAAACTATGAATAATAATTGAGTCAATACCATATGAACAAGATTTAAGCCGAGTTTGACCATAGAATTTAAGCCGAGTTTGGGAGGCTACATATAATCTGTTGGCAAGTGTCTTCAGCCATAGTATACAACATACCATCCTCTTCATCCGCAATCATTTCAAAGTTAGCTAATCTTACAAGGTGGCTATACACACTAGCCACCAGGCTGGTCATCCAAGAGCTCAAATTTGAGACCACCCACCTGTTTATAGTAATATCCTGAGACAATAACAGATTCAACTCCAAATACATTTCCCCATCCATCCACATAATCCTCAAGCAAAGTGTTCTTTGCTTCTGTGCACTTCAATACATAAAAATCAACCCCCTCTTCATTACCTTCCTCTGCATTGACAGCAAAATTATCTCCAACCTCTACCATAGAACTAGCTATGTCATAGTCTTCCTCATCTTCCTCTTCTTCATGTTCATCTTCTACTTCTATCTGCAAGTCTTCATCTGATGCTTTATTAGCATCATTAGTTGCTTTAATCTCCTTCAGTTTTAGTTCAAGAGGTTTCCCAACCACCAATGCGTGACTTGGTCGTGGTGCAGAGTCCCATTGAATTGAACACAATTCTCACAGAAGCATGAGAGAGGTCTATAAGCTACCTTTAGAGTGTTGTCCTTGTCACATGGTCTTATGCAATGGAGTTGTGTAGTTCCTTTCAAAGTGTGACAGTCAAATCTCTCAGATCTATCTATTTTTGAGGGATCAATTTCCCAGAAGTACCTGCACAAGTGCTTAGTGTTGTAAGTGCTTTCAGTGCTGAAACAGTTGAAGAATATCCATATCAAAAAATAAAAAAAGAAGACAATCTTGATTTAGGGCTGGGAAATATCATGTTTTACATAATAGAGTAGCCCATTAACAACCACAAACACAAACAATTTATATATTCATGCCCTTAATTTCTAAGTGCTTAAGTGCTTTAAGTGCTTAAGTGCTTAAGTGCTTTAAGTATGCAGAGGAAAACCAGTAAAGTATACCTTGTTATGTCATTATCAGTGGGATTGTTGTTGAAGTACCACCTAAGAAATGCAACCACCTCCTTTGCACACTGCAATTTCTTTCCATCATATTTCATCTGTTCCTTTGTTAGAATCTTCTTGATGACAGCTCCAGCACCATCATGCTCACCTTTTCCATGTGAGCTAGCAAAAAAATTCCGAGAATATCCTTTTTGAAGATGTTTGTGAAACCTACCAAGGAAGTAAAATGGTCTTGCAGACTTAAACCGTGAAAGAAAACGACCATCACTCCGAAAAACATGTTTGTTATAGTTAATTCCCATAGATTTTAGCCAATCAAGATGATTTTGGAGACAATCTTTGGACAAACTCAAGATCATGAGTTTTGTCATCACCGATATAGAAGTGAGTCTCCTTCACAATTCCTTTCAATGAGTTTTTCTTTTCTCTTTTTGCATTTTTTTTTTTTAATCTCTTTGTCATCTTCTTCCTTCTTCGTCTTTGCTTCGCCTCCTCGATTTTCTCATTCTTCTATAAGTGATGTGTACAAGAATGGAGACTGATCAAGATGCCAGCTTAGGCGTGGATTGAGCTTCTTGTTGAATTTTAAATCCATAATTCTCTGCAAAATCTATCACAGAGACAATAGTATCATCTGCAAATGCTGTCAAACATTGCCTGAATTGTTTTGCTTGCCAATGAGCTCTGTAATTATGTGGAACAAATGTCTTCAGAGTTTTAGTTGCATGCTGATGGAATTCAAAAGGAGAACCTGATTTGTATGCCAATCTTGTAACCTTTGAAGGTTTCTTGCCAGTCCTAGTTTTCTTGTTCTGTACTTCTTGCTGCAGAAAACAAGGTTGCATATTAAACGGGAGCAAATCATTTAAACGAGAGCAAAAGGAATATTCCTCAAAGATTCCCCTTTTTTCCAAAAAAGGGGGCTAAATTGAGGTTTAAAAAAAAAAAACACATAAAACTGTATTTTTACCCCCCCAAAATAGCCCCTCTTTTTGTGCAAAGAGAGAATTGACTGTGTCAAAGTGACACTTTTCAATCAATTAGAATTTTCTCTAAGTATGTTTTTTTGAAAAAACTCCTGTTTTAAGAGAACGTAACTTTTAACCGAAAATAGAAGTGAAGTAGTAACTGGCATTGTTGTATATTAAAAAATAGAAGATAAAATCTTGATACTCACATGCGAAATTTACAGTATTCTTAAAATACTCAGTTATGTGCAAAAGTGTGAGGAGTGATGAGAGAAGAATCGAGCACAAAAAACAACGATTAGGGTTCTTTGATTTAAAAGGGCCAACAAATATCCAGTTTTCTATATGTCTTAGAAATTAGCAAATTTTTCTTGTTTAGATAGCGGAGATAAGTAGTGAAAAAGGTACACCGTATTCAAACACAAGAAACCCGATTTGTATTCTGGAATACACTCATTATTCGGGAATAACGAAGCAAAAAATAATATCAAACCCTTTTTGTATTCTGGAATATACATCCTATTCTGGAATAGCGAAAGAAAAAACAAAGCAATATCAACTGGGTTTTTTTAGCATTTTTTATTTATTTCGATGGCCTTGCGATTTATTTTGTTTGTTTTGTTGGGATACAGGATCGTGGTTCTAAATAATAAAGGGATTTTTTTTATTTGTTTTGTAAGAATCAGGGATACTGGATTGTGGTTCAAAATGATAAGAGGGAAATGTATTCCGGAATACACTTTGTATTCCGGAATACGTTTTTGTGTTTTTTTTTTGCTGAATTTCTCAAGGCGATCTTTCTCTGGAGATCTCGCACTCTAATTTCACTAGGACAATGGATTTGGCATTGGTGTTGGCTACAGGATAAGCCATGGCGCTGGCTACATGGTGTTAAAAGTTCGTTTAGGGTTTATGCCAGTTTACTTAGGTCTGGGATATGGGAGCACTACCAGAGCACCAGAAATGTCGGCTAGGAAATGCTGTTCTGAGATGGAACGACATCCCCTGAGATGGAATCATAATATTTCCTTCTTGCTAAGGTTCTATCGAGACTGGCATTGCCGGATTTACTAGGTACAGCTGTGCAGTTGTTGCAAGACAACTCTAGAAAGATGAAGAAGCAACTGTGGTCTTCTGAAGAGGATGAGAAGCTCAAGGCATATAGGGAACGAAGAGGTGGAAGCACGTTCCCGTTCAATCTAATAATGCCATTGTGATTTTAAGCATTTATAAGCACCTCTTGAGTTCGATATATAGTTAGATTTTGCCCAAAGCCCTATTTAACCTGCAGGGTTTTGCATTCGTTATGGCTTCGTCTTTGCTGAGGCAGTTAGCATCACGGTTGAGCTCACACGCTTCAGAATTTGGTCATTCCGCTTATCCTCACCGACCCACCAGCATTTTCTCGGTAATTCAATTTCCTGTCTTATGCATGTCCGTTGAAGTGGATCTCAAGCGATTGAGCCATGCCTTCTTCTATCGCAGATCCTTGGTGCGAGCATTTTTGAGTTGACTTGCTAAAGACATGTTGGGGTGTCGTCTCAGGGCGATTTTTCAATAAGAAGGCAATTTATTTTCTTTGAAGGGGCTAAGACTTACGGTACCATATGTACTAACGGAATTTACAATCAAATACTCAGCTTCTTCAATCCATCTTTGCATGTTTTTGTGGCTCCCAAAACCGAGAAGGACCATGAGCCAGATTTTAGGGCAAAAGAATCGGGATCTACGGTTTCCATCTTCCAGGGTTGCAGCAAACACATGGTGGCACAGGTATATATTTTTTGCTCTTGCAAACAGGGTTGAAGCATTCAATACGACCTCTGAAAGCGCAATTTCTGGTTATATTTGCAGGTGAAGCGCAAAGGCTGGTTTTCTGGTGATAAATGTGTTTGGATTGATACTGCATCAGTGGATTATTCTTTAGTGTGTGCTTAGGGACGAGATGAAAGCAGAAAGCATCCATTATAGTGGCAGAAACTGATGCCAAAGTTAGCAATTACATATCAAGCCAAGTTGGCGACTTGGAAATGTAGCATCATTGCAGGAGCTTTTCTGGAGATTTTGCAGTAGGGTAAGATCATTTGGATCTATGGCAGTAGTCTTCATGGGATTTAAGTCATTTCCTATATCTTATTAACAAAAATTGGCATGCAGTTTGAGGCTTTGATGGTTTTAAGTTCAAGTCAAAATATTAAAGCCTTGAGATATAACTTGACTCCTGCTGCATGGGGTGCTTCAGCAATTAGCTGCCTTATTTTTGCAAAATATAATATGAGTAAGTACAGACTTTGTGTTTTGTCTACTGCTTCTTTTTTTCCTGGTTCATCCAGTTGAAAGCACATGTAATATTTACCAGGCGAGAGAGGTATATCTCTGCATTATGTTCCACTCTTTTTGCATGTGATATTTATGCGCTCATTGTTGGATGTTCAGGTGGATGTTCTACTATTTTCAGAAATATGGTTGGATACCTTTACTTTCAGTGTTTGTGAGACATACCATGGCAAAGTAGTTTCTGCACCTGAAGTGCCTGACACACGAGTTCAATCAAGGTATTACATTTATGCATTCCGTTGCCTCGATTGTTTGCACTATTCCACGACTGTTTGCATTCCAGTAGCTGTGATTAAGGTACTTTTTTTGTTTACTAGAAACAATGCTCCGACATTGAAGCTCATCAGAAGGTTTTTTTGAATGCTTCAATTCTTTTATTGCTTAAATGCCTGTCCTCCATAGATCTCTTCACTGAAAATGGAAGCATGCCGCATCCTTTATAATAAAATTTTAGTGTTTGTCTGTTTTGTTTGTCGCCCTAAATCGGAGGGCCCAAATTTGATCTAACATGCCAGACGGTCCAAATCACGCCCTAGATCGGTTGTGGTTTTTTGCTAAGAAAATGTAGGGTTTTAGGAGGATCGGCCGGAAGCTTATGCAAAGCGCTTACGTGGAAGAAGCTCCTCGGGTTTGATTTGCTCCTACCTCATAAGCCCCACCAAGTCTTTTCACAAGAGCCAAGTTTTTTGAGCCACGTTTGTAGTCCATCCATTACGATGGGAGACCAGCAGACGTTATCCGGAGGCGATGGATTTATGAGCTCAAACACGATTCCTATTCAATCAAAGGAAAACAACAATGTAGAGTTGCAGCCAAGTTTTGCATGTAGGGATGCATCTGTTGCCAATAAAAGATTTTATGAACATCCGCCGAGGCGGGCGTAATCGCCGACTTTGAGCATTAGAGACCTTGAGTGTAACACATCTGTATGCATCCTCTTTGTCGCAACAAGACTTGACCTCTCGCTTTTTATGCCTCGACCTCTTTTAAGTCCCGTCGAACACGGCAGGTCGAAAATACCCCACACGTTTTCGTGATTTAGGGCTCTTTGCGTAAGACGTTGTTGGATTCCCCGCCATGGCTGATCTCTAATGGGTCTGTGGCATCTAAATTTCTTATATGCCAAACATGTTCATCTACAACACTATATCATGTTCTATAACTTCACATCTTTGGTTGCATGTTACGTAATCTGAAGCCAGCGAGCGTGTGTTTATAACACGACAATTGGTAAATTCCTTCTCTTTAATAAATTATTCTGTTTCTCTTTATTTAATTCTTTTGTGCTTTTGTAATACAATTGGATTGAAATGCACAGGTTTTACAATCTTCCAAATACGAGAATAGGCAAATTCGGCCATAGGGGCTTTAAACATAGAATAGGCACATTCGCCCATAGGGCTTTAAAGGGATAAAGGGCAAGCATGGCAAGCGAGCTATTCATTTTTTTCGAGTCTACTTCTTCATCAGCCTACTTTAGTCAATGCATGGTATGCAGTTGTAGTGAGATGCTTCTTCATTCCATTTTGGTTTCTAATAGAGTGTTTATTTCATAGGGAGCCGGGGGCAAGCGAGAGCTATATATGACACAAGGCAAAATGAAAATGTTGCAGCAACAAAGCATCGATATTTATGTGCCCAAACTTTATGATTATTTACCCATTACAGGCAAGAAGGTAAATATGGCCTCCTTTATTTCGTAAACGGGGCACATGGAAGAACTTCATTTTCATGTTATCTTCAAAGACACCGTTTTGTTATGCTTAACAACTGAAGCATTTGAGAATGCCAAGGCAGATTTTAAGGAAGTGCAGTTGAGACCTCAAATATATCCGCCTGATCTTTTCTACATTAATTCGTATTTCTTATAGTGGAATTCAATAAGCCTGGTACTAGGATTTACTATGTGTTTAGATTTTTTCTGGGGGAGGTTTATGTTTCAATGTTGTGGTATAGTTGGGAGTTCACAGATGGCAAAACTCACTGCTGCAAAAGTAGGTGCTTTGCAAACTATGGGCAATAAGGTATGCTCATAATGCATTATTACGATGGTGTGAATGTCGATTAAAGTTCAGAATGCATTCATTGCAGCAAGCATGAAAATATATATTTCAAAGAATGAGACTTAAGCAAGCAATCTTTACAAGATAGCAGGTAACTTCTGACCCTTGGATTTAAAACTATGGATATTTACACTATTAATTTGACCTTATTTATCTCTTCTGCTCTTTGCCTGTAGTAATCCAGAAAAGTTGAGAGACTTTATTAAAGGTGTGGGTTTATTTACAACGTCGGTATACTGGAGAAAACAAAGGAAGAATGGTTAGGATGAGATAAATATTTGGCTACCCTGGCTGAGGCATTAAAGTGTAAATGGTATGCCAGAGATCCAATCACTATGTTCATGTCTTTCATGGAATTTTGGAAGAAACGCATTTGCCCCATTCTCAAGCTATTTCCAAAACAATGCACGTTGATGTATGAAATGTGTCCCTTATATATAAGGAGTTTTAAAAGAAAATCTAAGCTTTCCATAACAGATAGCCATGCCAGTAGCCATGGCAAATGTATGGCACAATAGTACGTAAAGAAATATAACAACAAAAGGATTTTATTTTTGGAGGACAAATTTGCAATGAATGGGAAGTTGTGACAACGCATTGTAAGAAAGACATTGATGTAGTTCCACGTGGAACAACATGAACATTACATTCCATCATGTTTTTTAACATCTTGAAGTTGGAAATGCATCCCATCACTACAAGAGAAAAGGGCTATTAGAGTCAGTTATAGCGTCAGAAGGATATTTTTGGTGTTTTTTCAGGTGAAAATAGTGTTCTGTAGTTAATAGCAACACTTATGTTTAGATATTTCTCCGCTGCTAATTCTGATGCTATGTCTGATTCTATGGATGACGCTTTATCATTCTAACCAATCTAATGCTATAACTGACGTTACAACTGACTCATGAGCTGATGCACTATGAATCATAGGTGTTAGCATTAGGTTCAGGCACACATGTACTCTAACTCTAATTGCGACGCTCTATCTGACTCTAGAGATGACGCTATGTCATTTTTAAAAATCTATCGCTATAACTGACATTATAGCTGACGCATGAGCTGATGCATTATGAGTCAAAGGTGCTAGCATTAGGTTCAAGTATGCATGTCATCTGACTCTAGTCCTGACGTTATTATTGGTGCTATGTATGACTTTATATTGACCTCTAATTATGACTCTATGTCTGACACTACCGTTAGTTCTAATTCCGACCCTACCAATGCCTCTATGTTTGATGCTATTATTGACTATATATCTAACCCTATGTCTGACGCTACCGTTGACTCTAGTCCTGACCTTACCATTGATGCTATGTATGACTTTATATTGATCTCTAATTCTGACTCTATATCTGACACTACCGTCAGATTTAATTCTGACTCTACCAATGACTCTATGTTTGATGCTATTATTGACTCTATATGTAACCCTATGTCTGATGTTACCGTTGACTCTTATAGTAGTATGAACTCTACTATTCATGCTAACATGTGATTTAACTCTTGTTTGTACGCGATCTCTAGAGTTGATGCTATCAGTAACTCTACGTCCAACTCTATACCATCAACTCATATAGTATGCACTCTAAGTAGTCATGCACTTTGTATTCTTTTTAAGCATTTTAAATAATCCCATATGCAAAGATACCAAAAGGGACACTTGCCATCTATTCGAAGAACCATTTTCCACTATACTCGTAATATAATTACTCTCTCTATTTTTTCTCTTTCTCAAAGTCTTCATTTCATACCATCCCATGTGGCTAGAACAAGATTGGTAAGGCTACGAATATACCATAAAGTGTGCATTATCGTATTTGTCTCATATGATTCAAAAGATCATAAATGCATAATACTAGCAATTGTATCACGAGTATCTCAACACAATATTCTTCAACGACAATGAAATATACTTAAAAAAATTGAGCTAGTTGTTAGCAATGTCATATAGCAAATCATGTTCAACCTCTCCTCTTTCGTCATCATCCACCGCAATACATGTCTCTCTATCCGATTTTCTGCCGCTTTCAAGCGTGATGATGTTCTGGGCTATGCATTGGAGACCTCAACTGAAGGTCTTGGTGGTCCTCCAATCGTGAATCATGCTTGTAATGAATGGTTTCTTCGACTGGGTCAATCAACTCCAATTCAAGAGGAAGCGGGCTATCAGATGATGACCTTGAGTGTCACAATTAGAATCATTGAGAAGAGGCATGGCAATAACCATCCGAGAAGTTGGTTGTGAATTAACCACTATCCGCCATTTCTTATCCCTAGGATTATCATGGAAAAAAACCTGCTTCACCTGACTAGCACTACAACCCCAACATTTGGTCCACAACTGAAAACAAAGTAAAAACAAAACATGAGTTGTTTTTTCTGAAGATTTGGAAAAAACCTACACGTAGTTATATGGAGGTGTGGCTTTCTTGCATATGCTGTAGTTTTTCTTAAGGAGCCGTAGCTTTTTTTTTTTTTTTTTTTTTTTTTTTTTTTTTTTAAGAATGTGTGGTTTCTTAAGTGGTGTGGTTTCTTTCTTAAGGATGTGTTGTTTTCTCAGGCGGTATGGTTTTTTGAAGGGATGTTTTTTTTAAGGTGGTGTTTTTTGGGTTGCCCCTAGGGGGCAAACCTTGGTCCATGTGGGTTTTCGGCATATTCCTTAGATATGCTGGTATATGCTTGAGATATTCCAAAAACTGCTCCAAACCCACTATCTCCCTTAAACTCTCGGTCACCCTAGTTCATGTAGGAGGCTAGATGGAACCCAGAATCCAAAAAACAAGTAGTGAAGAAAGTAAGCAGTAGCGATGAATTGGACGAATCTTCAGAAGTAAGAATTCTTATTCTTTCGTGGGCATTAAAAGGTTAGAAACTGGAGGCCTTAAGCCTTGCTTTATGACTTTGAAATAGGATGAAAAGCCCAACGTGAAGGCTTCAGTCAAAGCTACTGTTTCTGTTTCTAAGGATGTAAAAATGGCAGATAGTTCTGATGAAAGCAATTCTGATGATAGTGATGAGGAGGTAAAGGCATCTACTGTTTATGGCTTTTGAATCCCAAATTTTGTAACGTAATTTACCCTTGATTTGTATAGCCTGCTGCAAAACCCGGTGCAAAAGTATCAGCTCAAGCCAAAGCATCTGCAAAGGTTGCTAGCTAATGCAGTTGGCGCTGCCACAGCCACAAGTTCAGGAGCTGGCCGCAATATGGCCACCTTAGAAAAGGTGTCTTTACTTCTATCCAATCCAAACCTCAAAGAGTGTATAAATGACTTCAAATTTGCTGGTGTCTTGACAATTTCAGTGAAGGCAGTGGCAGATGCTGCCATGAGTGCTTTGATTAGGAAGCCTCAGATTTTGTGAACACAGAATTTAACCTTAAAGACACATTTCAAACAAATAGTCCCATGCAAATGCACGAGTCTGTTTAAGGCAGTTCTCATAGCAGGTCTGTTTATAAAGGCCTATTATAAGGATAACTTTCTGGGCTAGCTTTCCAGATTAAGGTATAGGTCCTTACATGTAATGTGCTCCTTTGGAGCAACATTGATGGAAATTCGAAAAGGTGCTTATACTTTTGGATTATTGTGGTTCAAAGGGAGTGGATAGCTCTCTGTATAAGGGAAAGGCCCCTTGGGCTATTTTCTAGACAGGCCAAAAAATAGCCCAAGGGGCCTTTGGCCTAACGGAAAGTTGGCTTAGCTAGAATTTTGGAGTAACACTTTTATATGGTGACGTGGCAGAATGTCTGCTAAGCCAACCTTTCGTTACTTTTCTAGAAAGCTCTTCATTTGGTCTAACTACATGCCATTCCTTATTGATTTGAAAGGCAAGAGTGTCTATGCGTATTAAGTCTGATGCTTGCTAGCAATGCATAGCACTCTGTATGTAGCAATGCATAGCACTCTGGATGATGGCAGTAGAGTGACCACGATTTAAACTAATTCTGTGGTACTGCCTGAACAATGTATCATGATAATTCTTGTTATTACGTGATAATTCTTTGTATTTTGAATGCGAAACCTATATTTGGATCTTGCAAACACTCAATTATTTGCATGCACAAACATCCACTGATTAATAGTCCTGAAAGTTGCTCAATTTTATGCCACTTAGTAATCTAGCTATCACTTCTTGCATTGAAAAAACACATGCGAAAATGTCTTCTATAAAATGAGCGCTGATATTTCCCTAGCATATCACATATTAAGAAGAAGATTTGCTACTAAGGAATCATGCTTTTCTACCTTAAAATTGTGGGAATTTTACTAGATACGATGCAGATGAGAGACAATTTGGATGATTTGCGAGGATCGTAGGAGAGGTAGTAGCTTAAGCATCAACAATTACATTCTTCCCAATATTGGCCTTGCAAGTTCTTATGGCTTCATTGTAGAGGGCGACTACAAAAAACAATGCATTTGAGGACACAATTTATGTACAAGGCTAGTTGGAGACTGTTTAGAAAAACTTGCATACAGAATTTCACTTTTCTTTTTTGAACAAAACTAAATTCTTGTATTTGAGTTTCTGTTGAAAAACTTGACATAAATGTGATTAAAATGACATCACTAAAAGATAAAGATAAAAAGTTTAATGTTCATAGTTCGCAGGGACCTTACCTTTGGACCATGGATCACAATTGTTTCTTTAGGTTTAATGTTTGTATATGAGAACATTCTTCTATATCAAGGGCCTGCCCCCTTCAGTTCCCAGTGCAACCTCTGTTGATATTTATACTTGATTCAAAATGATAGCCAAATCCTTGATTCTATTGTGATTACCATGAGCTTGATATTTTATTTAATCCTATAGGACTTGGTGCAAGATGCAAATGATAGTCAAATCTCAGATTCTATTATGATTACCATGGGCTCGATATTTCATTTTAATCGGGTAGGACATAAGAGAGTAGTGGCTACTTCGTTTGAGTTCCCCAAACAAATCCTAAATAAGCAATGCAATAGTCGTGCATCCAGACATAGCCATTTCTCCCAAGGTTTTCATGCAATGTTCAATTGTACACCACATTGCATCATTGCCCAAACATTAATTAAAAATAGTTGTTTCTTAATGTTGGCCAAATGTGCCAACATTTGAGCCAATATGAATGCCCAAACAAACACGGCCGGTCCTTCGGCCAAAAACTTCAACTTCAAAATATATTTTGGACATAGGAAGTGATATGGGGCAAAAGAGCAATTCGAAAGTTAATAAATATGAGCATCAAAGATTAAAGGTTTAAATGAAATAGGTGGATAGCAAGTGAGGTTATCAGCCATATGAAACGAAAAGGGCAAAGAAGAGCACAGATATGGCGGAAAGTGCAGGTGGAGCTCGGATAAATAAGAAGGATAGAGCAGGGCAGAAGGCAGAAGGATAGCTTTTAGAAGAAATGGTTCGCAGGCAAAGCAGAGTAGGAAAAGTGAAAACTTGCACTGGATTCAGAGATATGGCATCGTTTCTTGGAAATCCGGCCTTCATGGTGCATGTAAGCATAGAAAAGCAGAGCAGTAGAATACATGGCTATGGCAGATTTTCTGCCAAATCCGGCATGAAATAAGGATGTGGGTCTGAGAATACTGTGCTTTGGAATGCCAAAGAGAAGCAGACGAATCTCACCCTAACCATATTATTTCCTTGCAGATCTTTCAGACCAGACGAATAGGTATGGCTTTCATCATGATTTCTGCAGCATATATGGCAAGCACATGATCGCTTCTTTTACACATGGGGCTATGCAGAATGGCAAGAATCATAGAGCAAAGAAAATAGGCATGGCAGAACATTGATTGAATGCTGCTAAATTCGTTTTGACCCATAAATAATAGAAACCACTATGATAGTTTCTTCAGTTACTCTTTGCTTCAAAACCAGGTACTGCTCCATCTAAAATTTTCAGCGACCACAGATTATTTGGGAAAGAAAACTCCTGCTCATTTACTCATAAAACTCATGAAACTGCATGGGTCTTCCAGAATATAACTCTGCTGCACCTGCTCTTCCAAGAAATCACGAACCAGGATTTTCTGATGGGGAAGAAAACCTGATCAAAAGACCAGGTCCCGGCAAGTCCTATTGCAGGTCATCTTCATATTGCAAGTACCTTGTTTGACATGGGAATAAAGAATTTTAAGTAGGATAGGGAGTGCTTATTTTATGATCGTCCTTCAAAAACCTAGACGTTCAATATATGTTGTAGCAGGGCGAATCATCATAGAAAAGAATGTATAATTTAGGTCCTAATTCATTTTTGAAGGTAAATATGTTGCTGCTGATGATGAAAGAAGACTCTAGTGTTGAGGATTTTTTATTAAAGCTATACGTTTTGGATTTAGGGTTTAACAGGAAGATGTAACAACATGGAGCCTGCGAATTCAGTATTGCTTTCTAATGAAAAGAAAAATCGTCTCGTCATTTTGGAACAAAAGCAGCAACAACTGCAAAAGCAGAAGGCCTGTCCTTCACCATTTGCATGCAAATATACGGCATCTTCTCCATCTCAAGGTTCACAACTCACACTTTTTGGTAGATATGCAATAAAAAGAATTTTCTGTCTTTACTTTGAAAGTAAGTTTCACTATATAATCTTGCTTGCAGGTTTAATCAAGATCCTGTATGTGCTCCACTCTGCAAGTCTGTTTTAAATGGGTCTCTTGCATCTCAATTTCAGGTACCTGCATCATGTTTAGCAGTGTCTAGATATGAGATTTACCTTCCACTTCATGAGATGTGGAAGCTATATGTAGCAAAGCTCTTGAACGTTTCTACGTATGAACTTTATTGGTGGTTTTATGTCCATAAGGTAATTTGCTTATTCTAACATCTTGAGATTAGTGATGTGACAATAGAATCAACAATACTTGCTGCTGATTTACATGGGGCTTTTGTTACAGGTATATTTCCTGTGATTCAGGACACATAGTTTATAAGCATGTCAATTGTGCAACGCCTAATTTCTTGCCTGCTGATTTTAAAATAGACAGTCTTGTCGGGATACAAGGAGTTATGGTCAGGAAAACAGAGAACACTTTTGGCATTATTACAAAGGATGACAAACTACGTGGTATTTGTTACTTTTGGTCTTTAAAATTTTCCAATTATGTTTCACTTGAAAGTCTTTCCAGAATATTTTTAATGGCTTAATCCCAACATTAGAAACAGGTTTGAGCGCGAACCTTTGGGTGCCATTTTCAAGATGCTTGTTCTTGGTAAGTCAATTAAAGTCAGTTAGAAATGTTAAGGCAGAGTAGTAGATATTGGAAATGGTGATGGACATCATCGAGTTGCCTATTGCATGTATTTGTAACTTTTTAAGGATTGCTACCTTTGTTCCTGTTTGATAGCTTCAGAGCACATTACATGTAATGGGGATGTCAGTCAACTTTACTTTAAATTGAGAAGGCCAAATAGAGTGTACTTTCATGCTTTGCTTGTAATGGGCGCATGAAATATTGTTTGGAGTATATACTGATGAGGGCGATGCATATGCTGAAAATTATTACAGGCATGAGGATGAATATGGCGCTTCATCAAGGAAGATTTCAAAACTTATTGCTCGGCGAAAGATTGAAATATACAAGAAGATTGCTAGATCATATTGTTGATTTTAGTATTCGACGTCTCTTTAAACAATGTACTATGTTGTTTTCTAATTATGTTCTATGATTTTTGTAGACCTTTATGCAATACTACGAATTTTGCTACTTATGGTTTCTTGTGATTAAAGTAGTTGCAAAATTGTTTCAATGTTCTTGAGTTCATAAGGTATAAATTTGCAACTTAAACGACCCTCCCTTTAATTTAATCAATGTGACTAGAAAAAAGGAAGTGGGATGATTGATTCGCGAATTGATGTACGGGCTGACTCGTGGACTGATGCATGAAATGCCGCTATAACTAACTCAAAGATTGTCTTCTATTCTAACATTAGAACCGACTCTAATTGTGACATATTGACTGACTCTAATTCTAACGCTACAAGATAGCTATTCTGACACTACTTCTGACCCTCAAACTGATGCTAAGACTGCCTAAATTCTGACTCTAATAGTGCCTAAATTCTGACTCTAATAGTGATGATAGAGTTGACTCTAGTTCTGACAATATGAATGACTCTAATTGTGACTATATGCTGACTCTAATTCTAACATTGGTTGACTCTAATTGTGACTCTATTATTGATGGTAGAGATGTCTCTAATTCTAACGCTATGGTTGACTCTAACTCTAACGATATGGTTGACTCTAATGTTAACTCTAATGTTGATGGTAGAGTTGTCTCTAATCGTGACTCTACGTCTGCTGCAAAACTGACGCTAAAATCTGACTCTACATCTGACGTTTAAACGACAGAGCTTAGAGTCAGTTGTAGCATCAGCCATAGTGTCAGTTTAAGGATCTTTTTCTATTTTTTTCTGTCTAAGTTTATAACTAGGGCCTGACTCTAAAACTGACTCTAATACCCCCTTCCTCTTGTAGTGCATCATGCTTTTCGTGTCCAATTCCCTTTCTACCAAATGACATACACATTCACTTATGTGTCATGCGCGATAATACATTCTCATTACAAGATTGTTATTAAGTTTGGATGTGGCAGAAATAAGCCAATATCTTATATTATAATGTTTTGTTGTAATTCCTGGATTTGGATCCAGCCCTAGATTGGATGGCTGAGATCCATCTTAGTAATTTCGACGGTCAGGATTTTTAGGGCGATTTTTAGGGCTTGCCCGCAATAGAACTCCCTGCTGAAGAAAACAGAACAAACGAAAATAAAGCTTGCAATCCTAAACTCTTCTCGGCCCCGACCATTCTTGGTCTGTTGCTAGCGGGCTTTAGATCCCCGACTTCACCGATTCCGGGCTAATCGTGCTTTCCGGATTGAAGCGGGACCCCTTTCGACCGATTTTGCTTACCATTTATGGCCCAAAACTAGAACGCCGGAGAGTCTCAAACGGTTGGCTATGGCGAGAGAAGCGGGGATTATATCTTTTCCATTCCGCGGTCTTAGCTACCGCTTGTGAAGAGCTTCACTGGATTCTATTATCCCGCTATATATGTTCGCATCGGTGAATTTCCAATGGAAAATTCATATTGTCACATGTGACAAGTATAAGGTTTAAAACACTAAGGAATAAAGCACATGTTTACAGCCACGCGGCATCTCGAGGTACAACTTCGGTCGGGGAGGTGTTCCAACCTGCTTTCGAATCTTTGCTAGCCGGTAGCGTGAATCGAGGGTGACTTAATTACGTGGATCTATACACCTTTCGGGATTATAAGTGGATCTTGCTTTGCAAAGGGAATGAAACTGAAGGTTGAGATGCATTTCCAACAACGAGCTATGGTTTTGTAAAATGGTCGATTTCGTTCTAGCAAGGCGATTTGAAAGCTTGCATCGGACGGCAAAAGCGGATGCAGATTCGAGAAACCCATGTCCCCTTCCGGACGGTAGATGCAAAGTATCTACCATAAATGTCTTTTAGTTCAATCTGCAAAAACGTGATGCAAAAGTTCCCATATGTCCCTCGCATAAAAAGTGCCCTTCGTTGGACCTTATAGCTCCTTTATCATGCATATCCAAGATGGTATTATATACACGATTATATATCCGAGCATGCACTTACCGAATATGGTACGGCTCATTCATGTTTGAAATTTAAAACTGGAAAACTCTTATAAATATGCAGCATTCTTTGAAAGACATTTCCTATGCAACCATTCTCCATACGATGCTAAGCATTGAATTCCAAGACACCGAGTCCTTCTATGCATTTTCTCAAAAACAGCACGCTCAAGCCCAATACTAGCAAGGTAATTTTGAAGTTTCCAACCTTCTTTCCATGCTCTTGCTTTAGCACGGCTTTGTAAAAAGAAAAGCATACGTTTGAGTATCAAGAGGCTTTGCTCACATGCATGGCCCACAACCTTCGAGACATCCTTGCTTACACAGTTCTTGGACATCAATCTTGCCATTTATGCTGCAATGGTGTTCAACTACAACTTTTTTATACAAAGCCAAGGTCAAGGAAACTCTCAGTCCATCAAGCCATGGGTTGAGCCATCCCTATTGGTTCAATCCATAAGGTTCAATCCATAAAAGCAAGATGCTTCTAATTTGTTTACGAGATTTCTATTCTTGGCATAAGACATGGACATAGCTCAAAAAATCAGAATATATTCCTGCAAAGAATCAATGGTAAATCATATTTGTGATAGCCAATTGGCATATCCAAATAGCCGTTGATGATAAATTGTAGAAGAGATTCTTCGCCATTCTTTGGTTTCTACTGTTCTATGGATATTAGCGGAAGATCTGTATCGACCCAATTATCCTTTAAAAAATTGGGGTCAAACAGGGGATCCCCTGCTGCTGGAACTGAGGAATATTGGGGCTTCCATATGCATTACCCTTACGGGCGATGATCGCCAATTTGGCCTCAAAAATGCTTTCATCTGCATGAATTAGATCCGGTTTGAACTGATCTACTAGCCATCTACTAAAATTGAGCCTCGATCAGCTTAATATTGCAATTAATTTGAAAATGTAAGGCATAACAACTACAGCCAGATGTCTGGTAATCAAGCATCAGCTATATTGGTGGAGTTCCTGCACGCAGCATCTGGCTTCGCTTAGAAATGCAGGACGGTTGTTGCACTGCTCAGTTTCTCCCTAGAGTATGTTCTCTGCCAGTATTCAACATAGTCTGCCATGTTCTTTTTGCAAGTTTGCCCCCTCTTCCAGTTTGTTGCTTCTTAAATATTAACTAGGATTTACAACAGTGTTGCCCTGGGCATGTTCAAATTTGCAAAGAACGTTTCATGTTTGTATACTGCATTGTAACATTATGGTTTTTAATGCAAATAGCTGGATTGGTATTTCTTTTGCATGCATTTAGTTGCAGAAGAATACACTCTAGCAGTCTAAAGGAATCTGTAAAACACCGTGTTGTATCAACTCCTACCTATCAGAGGAGTTCAATTTCTACATCAGTAATGTAGACAGAATAATATACATGTGTTTTTACGTTGCACATCTTCAGTGTTGCTTTGCACGTCTGTCCATCCATCAAAGATGTAATAGTGGTGGTATATCAAGATCAAAATTGGATGTAACAATCTTTAACAAGGGATTTGAACCCAAAATATCTAGGATTCTTATTAGACCATGTTAATACAATTATATCAATGTAGCATCTTAATGAATTTGAGATCAAATCTAGCATCAATGATTAAGATAGGGTTCATCAAAATGGATCATGAATAAACGAAGATAGACAACCTATACATGGACCAAACAATGTATGTAATTAATTACACACAAATTATTTGTAAATATAATGTAACGTGGAGACCCATATGACTTCACACCCACTCAGAATTGCTATGAACAAGCATCATGTTGTTCTACTTAAAGCTCTCAGAGATATAGATGCAACACTACCTAATGAAGGAGCTAGGTTTCTTTAAAACTTTGTTAATTGGAAACTTTTTGTTAAAATAAAAAGTTACAAAAGTTGGATCATTACTGCATCTTTTTCTTATTACGTCCACAACATTTACAGGATTCCAACTTATGCCCAGCAACGCTGGGCATCCTTACTAGTCTTATATTATAAAGTTTTAGCGTATGTCTTCAATCAAACCCTAATTTAGATAGTTGAGATCGCCCTGACAGCATTCAAGGTCGAGATTTATCGCACAACTTCCCACCACCGTGATTGGCATGCTCTGATCTCTTAAGAGGAAAGGGAAAATGGCAGAGAAAAGGGCAAAGTGAGAGGCAAAAAGGCATCGGTAAAAGGGAAAGACGGAGAAGGGAAAAGGAAAGGGAAAAGAGCACGAAAAAGGGAAAGAAAAAGAAAGGGAGAAAAAAGAAGGAAAAAAGGACACTATGAAAAGGAAAAGGGGGAAAGGGTGAGGACAGAATAAAGGGAAAAGAAAAAGGGAAGGAGGAAAAGGAAGAAAAAATAGGGCAACGGAAAAAGGTGAAGACGGAAAATGGTGACTAAGGGAAAAAGGGGAAGATAAGAATGATGGAGAGAAGGAAAAGAGGGCATGGAAAAATAGAAAGGGAAGGAAAAAGGAAAAAGGAGGCAAAAAAAGGGAAAAGGGCATGAGGAAAAGGGAGAGGGAAATGAGAGAAGAAGGAGAAAGTGGCACGAGAAGAGGAAAAGGGTGAGGAAAAGAAAAAAAAAAGGGAAAAAAAGAGATGGAAAAAAGGAAAAGGGAAAAGCGAAAAGCAAAAGAGAACAGAAAAACATGGAATAGGAAAAGAGGGAAAGGGAAAAGGGGAAGAGGGTAGGAAAAGGAGGAAAAAAAAGGGCATGTGAAAAAAGGTGGAAAAAATGGAATGGAAAAGGGGTGTGGGAAAATGGAAAGGAAAAGAGAGAAGGAAAAAAAAAAAAGGGTGGAAAGGAAAGAGGAAAAGGGCATGGAAAAAGAGAAAAGGATGAAAAAAAGAAGGAAAAGGAAAAAGGAAATGGAGGCGAAAAGGGGAAAAGAGGAAAGAAAAAAGAACACGAGGAATAAGGAGGGAAAATGGAAAAGAGGAAGGGAAAAAGGGCACAGAAAAAACTAGAAGAGAGAAAGGGTAAACATAAAGGGAAAAAGAGCATAGGGAAAGGGAAAAGAAAAAGAAAAAAGGGGAATAGGGACGGGGAAAAGGGGAAGAGGGTAGGGAAAGGCGGAAGAAAAGGCAAGTAAAAAAAAGTGGAAAAAAGGGAATGGAAAAATACATGGGAAAAAGGGAAAAGGAAAATGGAAAGGGAAAGGGAAAGAGGGAAAGAGAAAAGGAAGGGGGGAAGGAAAGAGGAAAAGGGCACGGGAAAAAGGGAAAGGGTGGGAAAATGATGAAAAAAGAAGGAAAGGGAAAAAGAAAAAGGGAGGCGGAAAGGGGGGAAGGAAAGGAAAAAAAAAGGCATGAGAAAAAAAAAAAGAAGAAAATGGGAAAAAAAGAGACATGAGATAATAAAGAAGAAGAGGGTGAGGAGAGGAAGAAAAACATAAAAAAAAGATGGGGAAAAGGGAATGCAAAAAGGGCATGAGAAAAGGGAAGGGAAAAGAGAAAAGCAAAAGGAATGGGAAAAGGAAAGGGAAAAAAGAGCATGAGAAAAATGGGAAGGGTGGAGAAAGGTGAAAAGGGAAGGAAAAAAGCCGTCAAAAAAGGGAAAGGGAAAGGGAAAAATGAGAAGGAAAAAAGGAAGGAAAGGAGGAGGGAGAAGAGGGTAAAAAAGAAAAGAAAAAAAAAAGAGAGAGAAGGAGAAAAGTAAATGTGCAGGAAAAATAAGAAAAGGGAGAAAAGAAAGTGTGTAAGAAAATGAGGAAAAAAGGATATGCAGGATAGAGCAAAGGGAAGGTTATCAAATGCACACCTCTTATAGCCTAGATATGATGGACTTGGTTAATGAGTCTAAGCTGAATAGGTTTCCATCCACAAATGTTCCCAACATTTGCCCAGCAACGCTGGGCACCATTACTAGTCTTTATAGATAAAGATGCAATTCACACTAAATAATGCAATCAATGCAATGCCTTTAAAGGTTACATGGTGTTGTTCACAACACATTCATAGCCACAACACATCCACATTCATATAAAAGCAACAAGAGATGATGTAGAAAATTTCGTAAACAACCTCAACAACTCATAGACATGGCCACTTGCATTCTAAAAGTTTCCAAAATGGTCAATGGCCCAGAAGTTTACAAGTTCCGAAAATGATCCACGGGCCCAGAAGTTACTCTACGCAAATGCACAAGTTCCCAACATTTACAAGATCCCAAATTATGCCCAGCAACGCTAGGCACCGTTACTAGTTTGTTATATAAGTTTCTTCTTTTTCTTCTATTTTGGTATAATGTTTCTTTGGCACAGAGCATGAATGTTTCATGAAGTTCACTGTTATATTATTTTGATGGCTGGAAATTATGGCATTGTACCAGATGCTCAGTGCCAAAGAAACAATATAATCAGATGCGCAGGTGATGCTCTTTGCCAGATGCCAGTTGATGTTCAATTTCCTTCATATGTTGCCAGATGCTCGGCTGATGCTCAGCTGACCACATGATTCATATGATCATGATAATTGTTTCCTCTTATCCATATGACAGAGACTGCATTGTCATGCTAAGGCTTGCAAAAATGTAGAATTAAATTTCCTTTTTTCCACACATTCTTTGCATACTACATGCAAAATATAAAAGTGACATGCAAATGCATGCAAAATATAAAAGTGACATGCAAATGCAAAAGAGATACAGATCAAAGAATAAAATGATTTATCTCTACAGCTATCCATGAATGGAAGCAGAGACATATTACTACTGTATTTTGATTTTTACTACTATTTTATAGTAACTTGATTAAATTAGATATTTTTCCTGCTTTGGCCTTAAGAATCTAGCATGAATGAAGACATTTTCCCTCCTTCAACCTTCAGTTACATGTTTTCAAATGCTTTTTTCTTTGGGCAAATTTGTAGCAGATGTTTGGATGAATACATAAATTTTGTATCTACACTACATAAGTTGCACCTAATTGAAATCTGGCATCGAATCACTGTCTATTTTCTCTATCATGCTCTATGATCCCTGGGGCTTTGCAGGCCTTTTTCCCATTCATGGATGGGACAAAGGTGTGTGGATGGGACAAAGCTGTACACACACCTTCGTTCTTTTGCATTTTTTATGAGAACTCAATCGTTACAAACAAGACTGTGTAAAATGGAAAAATACGATCACCAAGGATGCAAATTTAAAGTAAACGCCTATGCTTTAGTGCTTGACTCACCAAGGATGCAAATTTAAAGTAAACGCCTATGCTTTAGCGCTTGCCTTGAGTTTGAGTTTCTACAATACTACAAACTTATGAGTGTCAATATTGCTCATTCATTTACAATGTCTAAATACGAAACAAGTTTGATATACGGTTCTCAAATTTGCAAGTATGTAACACATTTACTACCAAAAACCTTACCCCAACAACACTCATGAACAAATACTCTTTGTGTACAAATTTGAAATACATGGAGTGCCCACCGAAGGTGGGCACTTTACTAGTCTTATATTATAATGTTATATCGTATTGAATGGATCAAGCCCTAATTTAAATGGCTTAGATCATCTGATTGAAAATGAAGGCTAAGATTTATCGCATGACTTTACACTATCATGATTAGTCATGATTTGATTTCTTAAGGAGAAAGGAAAAGGAAAGGGGAGGTAAGGCACGGGTAAAAGGGAAAAGGGAAGGAAAAAGGGCAGGGAAAAAAAAGAAAAAGGAAAGGAAGGGAAAAAAGAAAGGGAAAAATGACATGGAAAAAATGAAAACAAGAATAGAAATAGAGAGGGAGAAAGGAAAGGAAAAAGGGAAGGGTGGGAAAAGGAGAAAAAGGTAAGGGAAAAGGGTTGGAAAAAGGGGACGAACAAAGCATATGGGAAAAGGGGAAGGGAAAGGAAAAAAGAAAAAGGAAGATTGAATGGGGAAAAGAGAACCCAGAAAAAAGGCACGAGGAAAAGGGCAAAAGGGAAGGGGGAAAGGGCATGGGAAAAAAGGAAAGAGGAAAATGGTGAAGAAAAGAGGAAAAGGGAAGTGAAAAGATAGTATCGAAAAAAGAAAGGGAAAAGACTAGAGAGAAAAGGTGAAGAAAGAGGAGAGGGGAAGGCGAAAATGGCATGGAAAAAGGGAAAGGGGAAAAGAAAAAGAGAGGCGAAAAAGGAAGATAAAAAGGCATCGAGAAAAGGGAAATAGGGAAAGGGTGAGAAAAAGGTGGGGAAAAAGCTGAACAGGAAAAGGGTGGAAGAAGGGGACGAACAAAGTGCATGGGAAAAGGGAAAGGGAAAGGAAAAAAAAAGGGACATGGAAAGGGGAAAACAGAACCTAGAAAAATGGCACGAGAAAAAGGGCAAAGAGAAAGGCGGAAAGGTCATGCAAAAGAAGGGAAAAGGGAAAGGGTGAAGAAAGAGAAAAAGGGAAGCAAAATAGGGCATCGAAAAAAGAAAAGGAAAAGGTTAGAGAGAAAAGGTGAGGAAAGAGGAGAAGGAAAGGGGAAAATGACATAGAAAAAAGGACATAGAAAGGGGAAAAGAAAAAGAGGGGGAAAAGAAAGATAAAAAGGCATCGAGAAAAAAGAAAGAGGGAAAGGGTGGGAAAAGGAGGAAAAGGGAGGGGGAGAAGGGTGGAGAGCAAGGAATGGAAAAAAAGGAGGAGAGGAAGGGGAAAAGGGGACGAAAAAAAAGGGAAGAGGGAAAGGATGAGGAAAGGGAAAAAGGCATGGAAAAGGAAAAAAAAAAGAGGGAGAAAAGGGGAAAGAGAAAGAGGGAAAAGGCGGAGGAGGATGGGGAAAAAAGGAAAAGGGGCACATAAAAAAGATGGAGAAATGCGAAAGAAAAGAGACATAAGAAAAGGGAAAGAGAAAGCAAAAATGAAAAGGAAGGAGGAAAGGGAAAGGGAAAAGGAGGAAAGGGCAAAGGAGGAAAGGGAAAGAGAAAAGGAGGAAAGGGAAAGGGAAAAGCAAAAGGGTGGGAAAGGGAAGGGAAAGGAAAAAAGAAAAGGGAAGCGGAAAATGGGGAAAAAAGGCACCAGGAAAAGGGGAGAGGGTGGGAAAAGAGAAGGAAAAAAGAGCACAGAATAAAGAGGAAGAGGGTGGGAAAGGAAGAAAAGGGCCACATGAAAAAGTGGGGAAAAGAGAAGAAAAAAAGGCATGGGAAAAGGAAAAAAGGAAATGAAAAGAAAGGGGAAAAGAAAAAGGAAAAATGGGAAGGGCGGGAAAACGATGAAGAGGGAAGAGAAAAAGAAGACTGGGATGAATAGATTTCCATCCACATAGGTTCCCAACTTATGCCCAGCAACGCTGGGCACCATTACTAGTTGTATACATTGCTGGCAGATATCCAACATATTGGAACCTCTTCGTGAACTTGATCACCTCGCTAAGAAGGATTCAATAATAGGATAATCGTCGACCATGTATATGACGAGTACTTCCGCAGCATAAGGAATAATCCGACAAAATGAAAGGAAGCAATCTAATAAGTCCGGCCAACTTCTTAGATGGCATCAACTCAAAGGTGGGACTATTCCAAGAGGGCAATAATTAAGAAAGGGCAGATCCTAGAGTATAGATTAGATCTAAAACAAGAATAATTATCTAATCATATAGTCTTTCTATGTATGCCCAAAAGTAATGTTATGCTTGCTAAACTTGTGGCCATAGGATTTATGTAAGTAGTTCTTTAACTTGTAATTTTGCACCTCCTAGATGATGGACATCTTTAAGAGCGAGACTCTTAAGTCTAAATCTAGGCCAGTAATTAAGCCAAGGCCAAGTAATTAGCAGCACCAACGGAACAAGAGTCAAGTTCGACATCAACCTTAAGCGAAGCAAAGTAGAGCATCGGCACCAACTTATGTACATTGGCAACTATGACCTCATAATAAGCATGCAATATTAAAGCTGGCTAAGGCAATATTTGATTATCATAAGCAAGAGATACTTATCCCAGCACCAAAGAGCAAGTACCTTATAATTTAAGTTAAGGAAGTAATTCCAATCGTACAACGCATGTCAGTAAAGCAATTACTTAAGTACATCATGAGGAATGAGGTCGTACATAAGCTACAAGTTGTCGACCCCGACTACAAGAGTAAGAAGGAAGATGCTACTTCGAAACAGTTGCCTCGGCCAATTTCTAAGTTAATCAAGAAGTCCCATGATATATCTCCAGGTGAAATTTGAGAGCTTTTGCTCTATAGAGGCATAGAGTCGGAAATCACTCCTGCACCAGAAGCAGAGCCGATCAGCAAGGCTCTTTATAGAATCAGCACTTCTGAGCTCAAGAAGCAGTTGTAGGAGTTGATCGACTTGGGGATTCTTTCGGCCAAGATGGAAATCTAAAGATGTATATCAACCATGGGCAGCGTGACAAGCAACGACATAATGGATCAGCCCCAAGAAGCAGGATTCTTCTACAAAATCGACTTAAGCTCGGGCAATCAGCAAATAAGGATGAAAGGGGAAGATAATTATAAGACTCCTTCTGAACTTGGTATGGGCACTATCATTTCACAGTGATGCCCTAAATCTATGGAATGCTCCATCAACTTGTATGCATTTGAGGAACGACATCTTCGAAGATTCCTTGGATGATTTCTTCATCAATCACTCTTCAACAACATCGTGATCTACAGCAAATTAATGGAAGAGCATGTAGCCCAATTGAGGGAAGCCATGGAGATGCTAAGACGCCGCCACTCATTGGCAAGCCATCTCCACTTCGGCAAGTGAATTCGGCAAGAAGATAGAAGAAGCCATCTACCCCAACATGGAGTTCAAGCACATAATGGGCTAGTCGTTGCAAGGGTGCAAGGACGGATTAAGAAAGAGAAACCTTCAAATATTTTAAAAAGGAAGGTAATCTCTAATAGCAAAGAACAATTATGCGTACCCAAAGTATAAGAAGTAAGAACAATCTTCCATGACACGCATAATAGCCCTATTAGAAGTAGCTACGTCTGGCCGGGTATGAAGAAGCAGATAATCAGATATATCCAAGAATGTCAGTGGAGCCAGCGGGCAAGGGCGGAACAACTTCGGATTCCAGGAGTTTTGGAACCTTGGGCGGTGCCAGACACCAAGTGGGAAGTCATCAGCATGGGTTTTATAGTTGGCCTCCCAAGGACAACAAGAAGCTTTGAAGCCTTGATGGTTGTGGTATATAGCTTATCAAAAGGGCACATACTTGCCATGCCACACCATAGACACCGCCTTGGATGTAGCCGTGTGGTCTACATAAGAGTTCTTTTAGGCCGCATGGAATGCACAGGTCGATCATCACCAAAAGAGATCCGAAGTTCTTTAGCGACGTTTAGCAAGACTTCTTCAACACGAGCTGCACCAACTTGTTGATGAGTTTTACTTATCAATTGCAGTCAAATCGGCAAAGGGACCGCACCAACACAATTTTGGACAGCACGTTGAGAAACTATGATTGGAACAAATAATCCAAATGGGCCGAGTACATCCACCTGGTCAATTACATACAATAATATGAAGCAAGAGTCATCGAAGATGTCTCCCCCATGATTAGTTACAGTTATCAATGCTTGACCCTAGTTATGTGGCATAATCTAGTGCCCTAGGTGGAAGTTTCTCAACAACAACAGCATATATGCAGTAGCTTTTGGTAGAAGTGTGAGAGTATCTTCAAACAGCATGGGCACATCTGAAGAGTCTAGCAGATAGACATAAAACTCCTCGAGAGTTGTTTTGTTGTGACAGATAAAGTTGGCTCAAGTAAAGGTTAAGCAAGGGAAGCTTCACATCAGCAATTGTAGGAAGCTTCGCATTAGCAATTGTAGGAAGAGTGAGCTCTCAAGCCTGTAAGTTGGATCTCTTGGGACGATCCTAACTCTGAGGAGGATTTGGATACTCCAACTTTGTTGGAAATGATGGAGGATCAAGTTGAAATTGTGCCTGAATTGCTTCTTGATAAGTCATTCAAGAGGACTAGGTGGTCTCAATTCCTCCAATATTTGGTCAAGTAGAAGCACTTGACCGTGGAAGACGTGACATGGGTATTGAAGCAGGATTTTGAGAAGCAATACCCAGAGTTTAGGAAGAAGTTTGATGGGCGAGTCGTCTCCGATTCGATCGACGCCGACTTGCCAGGAGGTTAGCTTAGTATGTTTCTTAGTGAGCCTTAAGTTCTGGCTCATGTATTCTAGTTAGTAGAGTGCATGTGCCAGAATCTTGGATCGTGTGGGCGATGATGGGACACGCCTTTAGGGCATTCTCTAGGCCACACGCACCAAGAGGTGCGCATGACCATTAGGGTCATGTGAGTGAGGAATGATGCATGGTGGGCGATGATGGGACATCGATCGGATGATCTCTATGCCACGATGCGGGGTACGCACACCTGGCCGTAGGAGGGTCATGGTGAAGGTCAAAGTGATCATGCGCGATGATGGGATCGTGAGACGTTCCCTAGCTTTAAACCCTTGGGGCATGATGCACTAGGGGTACTCGGCACCGGGTAACCGAGTACAAGGTAGCACTTGATCATGGGCAATGATGGGAGCATCTTAAATGATCCTTAAGCTCAAATCCGAAAGGGTCATGATCTTGTGCAAGGTAGTAGGATAACCTTGAGCTAGTAGTTCGGCTCAAGGAGGTAGGTAAGGGGGGTGGTCCCCTAAAACCACAAATTTATTAATTAAACTAACGTAATGTGCTCCCTGTGCAGGCAAGTAAGAGGCGGGCATCCAGGAGGGGCGCATTACGAGAGGATAAGGGGGAGCCATAATTTAGATTATGAACCCTAATAACTCTTATAGTAATATTTACTAAGTATTATAAGAAATATCTTGTTAAGGCTATATAATTTTGTATAAGTACAAATATAACCTAAATTTTGACAATTAACTTTTAATAGGAAGTTGATCGTCTAAATTGATTTAAAAGTGTATGTTATACTATTTTTGCAGGTACAAGGTAGGTTAGTAACCTTAGCGCAATGCTGAGGACAGCATTGTTCTAAGGGGGGGAGAATGTGACGTTCCAGGGGAATATACGCTATGAATACGTATATTCCTGGACCCGTCACTATACAAGTCTATCTTCATAGCCTTGTATACCATAGATTGTGGCACTAGGGGGCATGGCTAAGTTATTCTCATAACTTAGCCAACCTTAGGTTAAGACCATTTTCCACGTGGCCTTAACCTATTGGGCCACCGCCACACGGCCTCATCCTAGTGGTGCCACGTGGCATCCTAGGTGGACCTAACTTATATAGGCTGGAACCCTAACCCTAGGCCTCTATTCCAGCCCTAGCACCCAGAGACTCATCCACCCACGCCAAACCCTCGCTTTGCGTATTATCGCTCGTGTGGCATAGATTGGTGTAGCAGCCCCCTGAAGGTAGATCCATCCTTGGAAGGAGAGCAGCCGCATTCGATTCAGAGATCATGGAGACGCCCGGGTTTGGAGGGAGTGTCTCAGGAGCAGGTATGTAGAGTAGTAGACATAGTAGTTCATCTGGAATTAGCATTCCAGATGAGTTAGTATCTTGTATCTAGAGTAGAGCCATCCTAGAACCCTCATACAACATCTTGAACCCTAATCAAGGAACCCTAACTATAAGTTAGATTTGTATGATTAGGTTAAGATGTTCTTATGATGATTCTCATGATATGATGATTATGTGATGTTGGTTGATCATGTTTGCTCCTCTTGTATTGGGAAGGGGGGTAGAGACCTAGAGCCATATGTAGTATGCTCCTAGCTAGATCCCTTAGTTCCTATTAGATGCGGGTGTGCGCCCAGGAGCCCACCAGGCTATCGAGGCTATGATATGACTCAGCACCACATAACGGGCTAGAGGGAATGTGGAGGGAGGATCCCCGCCGAAAGGGGGCTTCGGGGGATCCCATACACACCCCCCAATTTTGGTCCACGCTTGTTTTTCCTTATACCTTGAACAGTTTTATGCCAAAAAACAACACCAAATGGCCCAAAAAGTCCACGCGGCCCGCTTTATCCCGGATTTGCACAAAGAGACACGGTGGTTTTTTTGGCAAAAACTCCCACGCTGGTTTTCTCTCACACTTTTTGTTTTTTTGTCAACGTGTCCTTTTTTTCGGTGTTGTTTTTACCCAACTTTTTCGACGTAGTTTTTTTCTTACCTTTGTTTTTTTGAAGAGCCACGGTTGTTTTTCATTAAAATAAGACACGTAGATTTAAATATTGCTATATCGTGAAAGACTAACTTACAACAATGGTTTTTAAAAAAACCACATGTTATTTACAAAAGAAATCCACATGTGTTATTGAAATCTATCTATTGTTTTAGTGCTATAAAGTATTGTTCTTCTAAAATAAGGACATGTAAAAGAGCATTATAATAACATATAGGAAATTCAAGGTGTTGTTTCTAATTACCTTTTAGCTAATAAAATATTGACACGTAGTATACTTTTTAAATTAAAAAAAACTTATTTTAACTAATCAAATATCGACACGTGGCATACATTTTTAAATAAAAAATTATTATTATGACATGTAGAAAAAATATTAATGTTTCTAACATATCTTCGAACCAATCAAATATTGCCACATGGCATACATTCAAATAATAATATATACCACAATTTAAAAATCAATATGATTGTACTAGTAATGGTGCCCAGCGTTGCTGGGCATAAGTTGGGAATTTGTGTGGACGAAACCCTATTCAGCTCAGATTGCTTTTCATAAATCTAATATAATAGAAATCAAGCCTTGCTAAGCTTTAAGAGGTTTTTTTGTTCATTCGACATCCTTCCTCTTCCCTTTGCCTTTTGCTCTATCCTGCATTTCTCTTTTTCCTTGTTTCCCTACACATTTTACTTTTTTCTTTTACATTTTCTCATTTTCTCCCTACGCGTCTTTTTTTTTCCTTCTCTTTTTTTTTTTCTTTTCTCCTCTTTTTACCCCCTTCTCCCTTCGCTTCTCTTTCTTTTCCCCTTTCCCCTTTTCCCTTCTTTTTTTTCTGATGGACTTTTTCCCATCCATTTTCATCCTTTCCCCGCCCTTCCCATTTTTCCCCTTATTCCTTTTCACTTTCCCTTTTCCCATGCACTTTTTTCGTTCTCTTTTCCTCACCTTTTCATGTGCCCATTTTCTTCCTTTCCCCATCCTCTTCCTCTTCCTCTTTACTCCTTATCCTTTTCCACTTCTCTTTTCTCATTTCCCTCTCCCCTTTTCCTCGTGCCCGTTTTCCCTTCCCCTACCCCCTTTCTGCCTTCCTTTTCCTTTTTCCTTTCCATTTTCATTCTTTCACACCCTTTCGCTTTTCCCCAAGACCCTTTTTTTCCTTTCCTTTCCCCTTCTTTTTCATTTTTTCTCTTTCCTTATGCCTTTTTCCATTCTCTTTTTCTTTTAACTTTTTTTTTCATGTGCCCATTTTCCTCCTTTTCCCACCCTCTTCCCTTTTTCCCTTTCCTCTTTTTCTTTTTTTTTTTCTTTTCTTTTCCCATACTCTTTTTTCCTTTCCTCACCCTTTTCCTCTTCCCTTTTCCCATTCATCTTCCTCTTTTTTCAATTCCTTGATCCTCATCCTTCTTCTATTCCCCTTTTCCCCCTCCTTTTTCGCCTTTTTTTTTGACCCTTTCCCTCTTTTTCCTTTTTCTCGGTCCTTTTTTCCTTTTCTGTTTGGACTTTTTTTTTTCCTTTTTTCTCCTTTCCCGATCCTTTCCCTCTTCTTCTTTTATCCATGCCCTTTTTCCCTTTCCTTCATCCTTCTTCCTTCCTTTCCTTTTCCCATGCCCTTCCATATTTTCTCTCTTTCCTTTTTTTTTTTTGCCCATTTTCCTCTTCCCCCCACCCTTTCCCTCTTCCCCTTTTCTTTTTTTTCGTGTTTTTTTTTTTTTAGCTTCCTTTTTTCCTTTATTAGCCCTTTTTCCTCTTCCCTTTTTTCTCGTTGCCTTTTTTAATCCCCTCCTTTTCTCTCATTTCCCTCTTCCTTTTATGCTCTTTTTTCCAGGTTCTATTTCCTCCTTTGTCCCTCCCTTTTTCTTTCTCCTTTCCTTTTTTTTCCTATCCTTTTTTTGCTCATTTTTCTAACCTTTTCCTCTTTTTTTTCTTTTCTCGATTGCCCCTTTTCCCTTAGATTTCCCTCTCTCTTTTCCTTTTCCCATGCCATTTTTCCTTCCCTTTTCTTCTTTCTTCACCCTTTCCCTTTTTTCCCCTTTTCCCATGCTCCTTTTCCCATGCTCTTTTTTTTTTTTTCCTTTTCCCATTCTTTATCCATTTTCTCACTCTTTTTCCTTTTTCCTATGCCATTTCCTTTTTCCTTTTTGCCTCTTCCCCTTTCCTCGTGCCTTTTCTCGGGTTCCTTTCGCCCCTCCTTTTTGATCTTTTCTTTCTTTTCCCTTTTCCCATGCATTTTTTTCTCTTCTCTTATCCCCACCCTTTTCCCTCTCTTTTTTGCCTTTTCCGGCCTTTTTTTTGCCCTTCATGTTCTCTTTTCCTCCCTTTCCCTTTTCCCCTTTTCCTTTATCCTTTCCCCCATAAGACCAATCATGGTGGTAGGAAGTTGTCTGGCAGCAATCCCAAAACCTTTGGATGCACCTAGATGATCTTTAGTATTCAATTAGGGCTTGATCCAATCCAAGACATACTTTATAACATTATAATATAAGATTTAAAATAAGAAAGCTTGTAGGAATCTAGTGGATCATTAAGTCTAAGTGCTTCTTTGATAAATCATTATATGCAAATAAATACATGCCATTAAAACCATTGGAGGAAAAGATGGAAGCATACATAATATCGGACACAATCGAGGAATTGGAAAAGAGAAATCTCGATAAAAAAATTGTAGACTAAAACCATGAAGTTGATATTTTTTTTAGTAAAGAGCAGTGCCCTCTCATACAATGCAGGGCTGCAACTAGTCCGAGATTATATACAAAATGAATCAGCGATCATCTTGCGAGGTTCCAAATCATTTGTAAGCTTTGAAGCTTGAGCAAGATATAAAAAGTATTACATTTATTTTCATATAAAGCCTATTGCAGCAAACAAACACAAATGATAAAATCAGCGGCAACAAACCCAAATCGGTGAGGAGAAAAGAGAATGAACAAAAAGTACATGTGGATGAACAACAGCAACATAGTATTTTGTCATATATCCATAATGTACGTGCAATAAAAAGAAAAATGTAAGAACGGTGGAGCGGTAAAACGATAAGAAAAAGTAAAGAGTTAGAAGTAAAACCTAGCCCCCCGCCCTTGCAAATCCATGACCTTGCTCCTTAAAAATGATATTTACGCTTACTTGCGTGCTAAGGCAGCCCAAATATGTATGTTCTCCATTGACCGCAAACAATGAAGAAACCTATCAAACAATCAACATGTGGCCTCTAAGAAAAAATGTGAAAGCAAACAAAAACGTGAAATCGGAAAATCTTGCTTCTAATATTCATGAAGTGGTACTGAACCTCCCATAGCTGTTGATGTTTAAGGAGAGCCTAGGGGCAGCTTGATGGTCCCTTTATGCATAGGATGTGGGCCAATCCCGATGCCGCGCATCCACAGTGTCAAGATATCCATAATATCACGCATAAGGAGGCATTTGTAACCAGCGGCAAATGCTGCTAACATTGTGCATACCATGCATTTGGGTTCAAAGGCCCTGCCAAAAGTATTTGAGACTTGGAATTGGTTAGAAAATAGCAAACAAAGAGTAGGCTACCATCACAAAACTTCTAGCAAGTAATCATAACGACACTTTCTACGTAAATAAAAGCAATACACGCGGATGATTTGATTCCCGGTTTTGAGGATGCCGCAACATTCTCCACCACTTGGGTTTGGCCGGATTTACCATATCCAGAAGAGAAAAGAAGAAAATAGCCTGAAAGGAAAGGAGAACCAAGAAAAAGAAGGTTATGGCAGGAAGGAGGAATGTTAAACACAGCCAGATCTCTTTGTGATCCGGTTGTAATGAGGATTGCCATATCAAAACAAGCAAGGCCACTAAGGCCAGCCCTTGCCCTTGCCCACCGCCCTCGCCATACATGCATCGCTAAAATTTGGAAGGAAAGAAGGAAAAAAAGAAGTGTAAAAGCCATAGGAAAAGAAGTCGCCATAGCCGGAAGAAATTAGCCATAAAAATAGAGTAGGAAGGAAAGGGTCGAGCCACTGACCAAAGTGGGAAAAGGCGACAACCAATAGGATGCTACTCACGAGGATCACCATCAAACCGTTCATGGTATTCATCACGATTACTGTTCATCACGGGCAAAAAAAACCTATATTACAATTTATTTTTCGGCGTTGTAATTAGGTATAATGTTACATAATGAATATTACTTGGGGACATTTTTCTAATTTGAAGAGTAGGAGGGAGGGAGTCCTTCCTTCACCAAAACTTCCACCGCCATAGCTTCCACCTTCACAGCTCGGTCTTTGCGTCGATACACCCTTGATGTTGCCATAGCTTGGCGACATATAGAAAGCCCAGTTAAGCGTGATAATGGCCCTTTGCGAGCTGTTTTTGACAGTCACTGTCCACCATAGCCGAGCTTGGAATTAAGCGAGGTCCGTCATGAAAGGTATTTCTTACAATCTCCATGAAATGAGGGAAAATTGAAATTTGCATAGTTGACATGCACATGATGATGTGGCATACCATTGAGTGATATGTCATACCAAGCAAACAAGACAAACTTGACTAGGCCAAAAAATATAAAATGTACGCAACTTTGGTTTCCCATGAGATGATGTGGCAAATTTTTTGTGACGTAGCCAAGATATGGGTGTGTGGACATGATGACTATCAAGCTTTAGGGCGTGTTTGTCTCGAATCTCGATGCAAAATGTAGGAGTTCCACATTATGGGATGCTTCCCTTGCCACAAAGTGGTTAGGATTTTTCACGGTATGCCGTTACCCTTATTGGCACCAACAAATAGCATGGAAAAGATGATGTGGCACTCACGAGTGGTGATATGGCATGCCAAGTAAGCAATTCCAAGTTTTGACTAGGCCAAAATGAAAAGATATCCATCTCCGAACTTTTTCATCGATGATGTTGGCAAATTTTTGGGTGACATGGCAAGATGGTGGTGACATGGACATGTAATAGAACGAAATTCCTTTTTCCCCCTGTTGTGATTACATGGGCCGACTCGTGAAGGAGTGGGTTGTTGAATCACCGTGAGTTCAAATTGAGGGCTTCTAATTCCGCGAACATTTCAAGCGCACTAGAAGGAATGGAAATGAATGTCACAAGGTTATATACATGTCCAATAATACGAGCTACACAAGGCAAACTTGTGGACCATGATATATGATCAATCCTTGGTCCTTTGTACTTCTAGAAAAAGATTCTCTAGATAACCATTGAAACATTCTTTACAAAGTCAAGTCTACAAACCCATAATGCTCAAAACATGCCACCTAGGCTCCAACATGCCACCTAGGCTTCAAACATGCCAAGGTGGCTCAACCATGCCACGGCTCCCAAACGTGCCAGGTGGTTCAAACATGCCACCTAGGCTCCATCATGCCAGGGGTGCTCAAACATGCCACCTAGGCTCCAACATGCCAAGGTGGCAAACATTCCAATCGGCCCAACATGCCAAGGTGGCTCAACCGCCGCGTGGGCTCCAACGTGCAAGGGGTGGCTAAAACATGCCATGTGGGGCTCCAACATGCCACCTGGGCCCAAACATGCCAAGGTGGCTCAATCATGCCATGTGAACAACATGTCAAGGTGGCTCAAATATGCCACCTAGTCTCCAACATGCCAAGGTGGCTCAAACCCTACCCACGCGGAGCTCTAACGTGCCAAGGTGGCTCAAACACGTGCCACCCAGGGCTCCAACATGTGGCTCAAACACGTGCATGGCCTCAACATGCCACCACCAGGCCAACATGCTAAGGTGGCTCGGGCATGACACCTAGGCACCAATATGCCACCAAGCCACCTAGGCACTCCAAAATGGTGACATGGCATACCAAGTGAAAGCAAGGTCAAGTTTGAGTAGGCCAAAAATGAAAAGATGTCCATCTTTGATCTTTTCATTGGGTGATGTTGGTAAAATTTTTGGGTGACATGGCTAGATGATGGTGACATGGGATATGATGACTAGGACTTTATACAAAAATATGATAAACCTTTGAAATTTTGGTAGAGGAGTCCTCCGGCAAGGGATAGAATAGAGGATCTTGAAGAACTTAAAGCCGACACCTTTTCCAAATCTAACTGCATCAGACTTTATACGTGTTTCCTCATAATTGTGAGGGGGAGAGGCCGCACTTAAAATGGACCCCATGGTTGTTTGGCAAGCAAAAATTTCTTCCCCCGCCGCCTCCTCCTGAAAAGCAAGGCAAATGCCAAATCCCCCGGAGCCCACCCTTCCTATCCCACCGCTGAATCCGGCCATTCAAGTAACCCCGGCTCGGTGCTCAAAAATCCAAGATCCGGCCCAGAGAACTTATC